>JAFBJQ010012954.1:222616-260963 GCA_016785345.1 Trinectes maculatus
GTCTCCCAAAGGTGGCCTTTGCAATTAGTGGTTAAGTAATGGAGCAGGGTGGAGGCGAGTTGTTGATGTGCTGTGTGCAGTCTGGTGGTGGAGGAAATGAAGGTGGAAAGAAAGGGGGAGGGGGGGCTCTTAGTAACCCCCGGCTCACGCGCTGTCAAAGGCAAAAAGATCATGTTTCATGCTGTGTCTCCACTCGCTCGCTCTCTCGCTCGCTCTCGCCCGGCTAATTACTGTCAAGGGATTATTAATAGACCACAGCAAAGTGACTAAATGCTACATGCACAGCCACCTTCCTAAACGTGACCTTGAAGCCTCGAGTCTGCACAAGCACAGACCTCCAAACTTGTAAAAAAAAAAAAAACATTCGCGCGCACAGGCGATGCGGCGATTTCACGCCCGTCTGCCGAGAGCCAAAGTCTGCCGCGCACGTCCCTTTATTTATGATGGCGCGAGCAAATGACACCTGACTGCATCAGCTCGTCACGCTTGATGCGGGAGGCCTGATCGGGGCGCCGCTGTCTGGTTTCAACCCGCCTGACCTCTGAACTACTTCCACACTCATCCGAGATCTGGTTATTTTGATTTGCATGTTAAGATCAGGGTGTTTGTTCCGACATCACTTTTTTTTTTTTTTTTTAAGCGCCCTCATCTCAGTAGGCCTCTATATGGTACACACACTAAATCCCTGTGCTGACTTGCGGGAAACGGGAACACAGTGTCCCACCCTGACTCTGCTGCTGGCAATATGTTTCTTACTCTGTTTGCATGTACATATACAAACGCCGGCACTCGCCAAGGACACAGAGAACACACAAGGCCACTTGACAACAACACATCACAGTCCATGTAAAGCCGGTTCAAACGTCTGAGAACGCTTCATATAGATTTTTCTCATGGGAAAGTGCTGGCAGACTTTTTGGACCCGGCTTGCTGTTTCTCTTATGATCTTTTTCGATGACCCTGCCGTATCTGTCCCTTTCATCAAACGTCTGTCCTCGTCTCCTTCGTCTCGCCGGTCTATTTTCTGCAGACTTTTCAGCACGTCGCTGACTGTCCTCTCCCTCTCCGGCTTCCTGCGTGTCACTTTCAACATGAACGGCGATAATGCCTGTGATGAAGCTTAGAAAAATATAAAGAACGTCTTGGAAAGCGAAGCCTCTGTGCCACTGCAGATGCTTCTGATCCTACACGTGACTACAAACCACATGGCCACGTTGTTTTGAGATTCTGTCAGGGAAACCCACACTGTCTAACTTTAAAAAAAAACAATGTGGTCTGGTAGTCTGTTCCCACTTGTTCCTGTGTTGTGTTGTAAATGACATCACGTTCTGTGGGATGTCACTATGATGACTAGCTACAAGTGGTGAGACGAGGCCGAGTCGACCTGATACCGTCCAGTGTGAAAGGGCCATGAGGAGCCATCACCAAGTGCCATTAGAGGAAGTGGAAGAAGGCCAGTGGCACAGCTAGGCAGCGCTGGTTGGCGCCTGGCACTGGGACTGATGAGCAATCAAAGACATAAATATAAACGAGACATCTGCATACTCCCTAGCTGTCAGCCAGCCTCTCCACTTCCTCCCTGTCCTCCTGACAAAGTCACTCTTTCTCATAGCTTTCATGTCCCGTCGCAGGAAACAGCATGGAAATGTTAATGAGTAGCATTATGAAGGACTCACACACACACACACACACACACACATATATATATCTGGCCACACACACACTCACGGACATTCTGTGTCATTCTTTATCATGATGGAGAGTAAACAGTGAATGGTACACTCTGTCCTCAGGGGCTAAGCCAGACAATGTATACAATATACAAGACCTATGTACCAGAAGAGAACAACATGTCTGCTTTGGGGTGAGGTGTACCAAAGATTAAAGTACATCTATAGATACGTATTACACATTAACCTATAATGAACTAGGCAAAGAGCCAAGAGAGAGTGACGAGCAAAAAGAAAGAAGAAAAAGGAAAAAAACAAAACAATCTGTTCTTTCTCTAAGTCCACATCCACATCCACCCCTCCCCACCCCCCCAACCTCATCCCTCCTCTTCCCACCCTCCTCTGGCCAGGACCAGTTAAGGTGCTGCCAAGAATGTGACTACATTTGGAAAACAAATCCACCTCACTTCTCTTTTTTCTCTTGCTGTGTTTTGGTTTTGTGAAGGTGGGCTGATGAGTGCTGACACTTCTACAGGCAGCACTTGGCATTTTCAGGGGATCGAAGCGTCTGCAGATTGTTGCCTTTTGTTCCACTCACTGTGTCACTTCCTGCCCTCTTTCCACCCAGTGCTCCAAAGCAGATATTCAGCTAATTCACTTCCCTTCAGACCACCTTAAAAAAACTCTCCGTCTCCCTCTCCCTATGTATGTGTGTTTTCCACAATCGGTTTCCCAGAGGATGAACACGTACATACACCTGTTCATTACCATGCCGCTGATGGGAATGTATATGTAACAACAGTGTTCCAGGTCATTGCATGGTCTTTAATGAATGATGATGAGGAGTTAGTACAGTTTCCATAGGTAGATAGTTACTGTCTGTGTAATTTTGTTTGATTAACATGAACCCATTTAACAATGCAGTCTACTATATAAACAATGAAAAGGAAACTATTCGTCATGGTAATATATGCAGGAAGTATTAATTCCAGCCAAATATTTGACTCTCACACACACACACACACACACACACACAAGCGCACGTTAACCGCATGGGTAACTCTGTCCAACCATGCCAGCAATCTGGGCAATTACCCTGCTCCGCTTCCCATTTCCCTTGCTCCATCTCTCCGGTGCAACCACACAGGTGCTGTTTCCATGCCAGCAGCCTGGGGAGAGAGAGAGCTTCTTCCTGGATTAGCATCGGAGCAAAGAGGAAAACCCCAGATGGCCACGGCGAAGACATGTTTATCAAAAATTTAAAAAAAGAAAAAGTTATGTTTACTACAGAATCAACAACAAAGATCAAATGTACCATATCCACCATATTTGTTTATCTCCCTAATCAACAAACTCTTAAAACACAAAAAAGCATTGTTTTGTATTGTTTTCAGTAAATTTGTGCGACATACATATTTGTTATGCTGATATAATGCTTAATACTGACTTTTATCATACATTTATGATCGTCTTCATTCAAAACTACAAAAGAAACATCCATGTACATGCAGGTTATTATAGGTAGTGATAAAAAAAGACCTTTTGTTTTGTGTAAAAGCACATTCAGAAACACATGGATTCACAGATGCCCGCCTCGCTAAGTGGTTACGAAACCACGGCAACTGTACGTGTGTGTCTGTGTGTGTGTTTCAGTGCGTTCAGCTTCTTGGAGTTTACAAACAGGGCAAGGATCCAGGACGCCGCCGCAGCTCAAATAAAACAAACCAGACATGTGTCACGAGCGTAAACAAGAGCGCAAATAAAAACGATAGAAAATATCGAGTAAAACGGCGAAAGCCTGGACAAATGGCGACAGGTTTGCGTTTGAGCGGGAGCCGGGCCGAGCTCCACGGGGGAGAGACACATTAAGCTGTCTGTCTCTGTATCCGCGTCTGCATTCGCTGCCAGGAACAGTTCTGGACATGGCAGGCAGGTGTTGCTTCAGCCCGGGCCCCGAGGTGACATATAGCACACAGGTGAGTCCTATTATGTTTAGTAGGCTGATAATTGAGCGGGGGCCAAATATAACCAGCGGTAGAAAGAGGGGGAAAAACAGCATCGCTCTCTTTGAACTTTATGCTGACCTTTCCATTTCATGGTGTTTTGTTTGTGCTCGGTATGAGGCAACACCATCAGCTGTCTGACCTACTTACAGCAGGTTCAGGCCCTGCTGGGTGATATATGTAGAACATAGGCGAGCGCCTGCCACGAGCATGCATGACACTAACTGACTCGCCATCGCCCTATATAAGGTGACAGCCGGTGACAGCACAGAGGTCGTCCTGACCATGTCTGACATCTCACCCAGGGAGGAAAGTGTTAGTCAGAGCATTAGCATGCAAAATGACAGGCCCTTCTTTACGTTCACAGAGGACATATATATATATATATATATATAAAAAAAAAGCACAGGAGCATATATCAGGCTCTGGCTGCTCTCTGATCATGATCCAACACCTGGCTCGGCTATTAAAGTCACGTTATGGCTGAGGAGCGCTGCTAATATGTTTGAAATGATGAGACCAAAACAAGTCTTCTGCTACGTTTCATTAACGCAACTCCACTAATGATTCCTTCATATTTTCAAATATGCGCAACCGATTCTTTCCATGTGTTTAATCAGATTTGTAAAGAAAGAAATGGGATTTTGACGATGACCTCGTACCGGTGGAATGAACTGCTCCTTTACTTACAGTACTGAACGTCAAATACACATGTTTTTAGGTCACAGGTGTGCAAAACCCTACACACGCAAAACACACACTTCATAACCCATGTCACCTTTCTCCACCCACTGCTTTTCCATTCATGTCCACGTCTCAGACACCTCTGTAATGAGCAATAAAACACACACGGCAGAGAGACCAAAGACACACTCACACGCACGCACACACACACACACACACACTTACAAAGGGTGAAATGAAGCCTATAAGGCCTGGTGAGGCCCCCCGGGCCCCAGAGCCATAACTACACCCCCTTCACACTATAATCTCCATCCTTTCCTGAGTGGAATACAGCAGAATATGTGAAAGAGGAGAAGGTGGTAAAGGAGGAGGAGAACTTGGCGGCGGCAGGAAGGTGGAGCCAATAAGCTGGAAGGTGATTTTCTTGGCAGAGATTCGGGTTAGGATGTGGAGCACCGGGGCCCCTGGAAACCCGGCGGCCCCCACCCAAACACCTGTGTGGTCCTAGATCCGGACAGAACCCTAACCCATACGCAACAGAGAACTACAGCAGGTACAGATGATGCTAACAGCACATGTCCACATGCTTACATTTCAGACACACACTCACACACAAACAGCCAATCAGGGTCGACGGAGTATAAGCATGTTTGTTAAAACTACACAAAACACCCTCTGTTGTTTGGAGAGTTACTTCTCTCAACATTGTCGGACTAGATCAAGCGGACGGGCAGTTTTTTCAGCTCGTAACACAAGATGGTGATAACAAGCGGAGAATGGTAGAGGTTGGGGGGTGGAGGGGGGGGTGTTAGGCGGGGAGGGGGAGGAGGCAGCTGGAGAATGCGGCGAGAGCCAGGGCTTTCAGCACGCAAAGTTTGGAGTTTTCATTGCAAACATCCCCGAGGAATAAAACAAAACAGTTACTCAATCATTTCATCTTTCCATGTTTTCCTTTCATGGATGTTATGCACACACACACACACACACACACAGATGGAGTACATATAGACCGGACTGTAAGCAGGAGTGTATGTGCCTGTGAGATGTTTTTCTTGCGCCGTGTGGGTTCATGCAGAGTTTGCCAGGGCACTGGCCTTGAGAACTGGAGGAGAACTGTGTCCATGTGGCTGCCTACACAGAACATGTGCAGAATGTTTCTGTCAGAGAGACGTGTTGGAGGTCGGGATGAAGCAGGATGAAGCACGTCCCTGTCAATATCACAGATTAGAGTAATAGTGAATGGGTGTGCGGTGTGCGTTCAGTACCTTTGCGATCCTAGATGTGTCGATGCTTTATTTTCTGTCATTATTGTGGTTATTTTTCCTAAACTCGCTCTGTGACACCCAGATACATTATTCCATCTGCTTCTATATGCAAAGCCTGATGTTAAGACACTGTTTTCACAGACACTTTCGATGGGAGGGCAGGGTCAACTGTCAGCAGCCCATCACCACCACCTCCGCTTTGTGTTTCTGCTTTGGTGGATTGGAATCTGGGTAATGATCGGGTCGGCTCTACAACACACTGCAGCCACTGTGTATGGCAACGGATCTGCAGGTTAATACGGTGTTTGTGTTTGTGTTTGTGTCGTCATCCCCCTTTCACATTACAATTCATGTTTAATGTGCATCTGTATGAGTGGATTTGCAGGCTACGCAGTCACACACATCCAGCCTGTTCTTCCTGTATGGCTGGATGACACAAATATTATACAGATTATTAATCCTCCCATAAAATTCAATGTTGAATTCACGAGAAATAAAACACCACCCATTCGATCGGTAATGTAGAAAGGCGTTTTGCCGTTAGTCTGCAGAGTTAACCTGGCAGACTTTATGGACTTGTTTATCTTTCACAGTCACCTTGGCATTGTTGTAACATGCTACAAGGAAGTGTGCAGTAATGTAAGGAATCAAGCATATGGATCCACATTCCTGAGTATGATATATAAGAAAACTTCCAGGAACACAGATCTCACTCGTACATGAATTAACCAATCAGGGAATTAAAAAGCTTCATGGACGAATGCAACATGATGTGCACTCAGTTCCCATCTCTGCAGTTATTCCCCCTGAGGCGACGCCGCTGCTACATACGTTCACCTTGACGAGTACAGGAGGGGGAATGAACTATAGCAGGACGGTCCTGTTCGACCAGGTACATCCCAGCCGTTGTGTTTAGGCTCCTTCACACTTCACAAAGTCTGTGTTCAAAATAGCATGAAGTGCACAAAGAATAGCTTCAGACATTCCTGCTGTACAAAAAATAACCTAATTGCAGGCGCCAACACCCGCAAAGAAACACGTCCGCGCTTACTGTATGGATGCATGCACGCAAAAATGTTCTGCTGCAGGCTGTTTAAGGCTGCAGAGGAGGTAAACACACACACACACACACACACACACACACACACACACACACACACACAGCTATAGCCCGACTTGGCTCTGACCCCTGCATGCTCTCAGCCCCGAGCTCTTCAGACTCAAAGAGGAGGTGGAGACAAAAGAGGACGGCTAAGAAAGAGGGAGTGGAGGGAGGGGTGGCTGGTGGAGATAGACGGGGAGGACAGAGACAGAATGGCTGAATGGTTAACTTCACCCCCTGATCTGTATGTGTTGGATTTACAGTATGTGGGTGCACGCAGGCGTACGCACACACATGTTTTATGCACAGTAGGGGAAGCTGTCTGTCACGTCCCCCTATGAACATGACAGTCTCAATTAACAGGCGTAAACACTGGTCATCTCCTCATGTTAATACTTTCTTAATCCATACGTTGTCTATGCTGCTCATCCTCTGAGGGTCACAGGAGGGGGGGCTGGAATCGATCCCGGCTGACACTGGGTGAGAGACAGGATACATGCTGTAAAGGTCACCAGCCTATTATAGGGCAACATATAACCAGTCATGACCGTGACCATGGCAATTTAGCATTTGGTTTCTAGCAGCGTTAGATGATAATAAATAAATATAATGATAAAAAAATATCTGGATCATAAAAGCTTAAGAGGTTTTTATCTTTTCTTGATTTTGATTTTTACTTTTTAATATTGTATATGACACTTTTAAACATCTAACTAACGCTGATTTACTGTTTTCTTAAAAGTATAGTGGCGTGATGGCGTCCTGAGCAGAGAATCACATGAGAATACACGCAAGTGCGTGTTGTGATCTGAGCCACCTGTTTCGGGTGCACGCCAGGGTACATTGGTTGGTACGTTGGTCCCTTTCTGGAAAGCGGATTCAAGACACACACACACGCACACACACAGATAAAACATAACGGCACAGATAACGGGGAGGTGGACTTCTCCCATCAATACACACACTGCTACTGTTGAATTAATTCCTTCTTTTATCAGTTTGATCCAATCAAGATATGAAAGACAAATGAACTGTGGGGACTCGGAGACAATGAATCCACGGCGGCAGCTGGTTATTCTGGGCTGCACAGAGCGGAGGGGCAGATCCACTGTGACGCAGTGCACAGCCAGCAGCAGCTCCTTCAGCTCTCATTAGCTCATTAGTCAAGTGAAGCTCAGTCTCCACCGGGGACGACATAAAGACTTAAAAAAAAAAAAACAAGATCAAAGGTGCTCCTTGTTTCACTGAAACATCTAATTTACATCACTGGGAATAAAGTTAAAAAGAGGGTTCTTATTCTATTAGAACCCGAGTGACAGAAACAGTGAAGCAGCTCTGCATAGCCTCAACAAGCCGAGTGGTGAAACACTACAGCTACTGGGATCTATAGTGTGGGTATATATTCGACTGTGGACTCATAGACAGAGATATGATGGGGGATGATGTGTATAATATACTGTCATGGGACACTGAGGTAGAGCATTGTCGTCATTATGTCGGATCTGCTCGACTGTGTGTTAGCTGTGACTCGTGGTGTGATTTTCCTGCAGTGACCTCTGAGATGAAGCTGCAGAGGGGAGAAGCAGTGATAGGAAGATAAGGCCCACGCTGCAGCACAGCACTGGGAAGCCACATTATCTACAGAGTATGCATTTCCTGCACGTCCTGAGGGGAATGGATTTCCTGTTATATTGTGTTCAGGACACATCAGCAAAATATTGTAATTTTGTTGATGTGTTGTGTACATGCGGCATCCATTGCACTTCCCCCTCCCTGACTCTCCCTGACTCTCCCTGACGTTTGGGTTTTTTCCCCCACCCTTTCCCTGGACAGTTTGTTAAGCCCTGTGCAGCAAATTGTAAATATGGACAATACAAATAAAAGGTAACACATCATTAGGATAATTGTATGCACCGTGCCCAAAACCAACGCTTGTGTTTAGCCAGAGGAGGCAGCACGCATGATACAACTGCAAGTAATAACTGCTCGACACATACAGTGTTACTGTACCGCAATACAAAACCATGACTGCCGCTGCAGAAGGCTCTAAATAATAAATCTCACATGCCAAATTATTTTATAAAACACCAAAATGTGTAAACAGCAGACCTCTGTAAATAGATTAATGAGCTGCACTTCTCTAATGGCTGGCCGAATAGCTGGCTCAGCATCCAATCAAGAGAGAAAGCGAGGGAGCGGAGGATGGAGGGAGATAGTGAGGAGAGGAGACGCCACAGTGTGTCTCAAGACATCATGATAAACATCTCGAGCTACGATGCAGACCAGGAACAATGTGTCGTATGGATGGACTGTTTACTGTCCATCATCCTTTTTCTGAAGCTGACAGTCAAATACCGGTACAAACAAACGTATGACTAACTGTTGACAGTTCCATGCCTTTTTTTTTCATTTTGATCCCTATTTTGTCATGTTGATGTTTGTTAAGAACAAAAACATTAACTATTTGAGAGCAGTTAAAAACAACCAATGCCCAGATGTCAAAGCAATAAACAAAAGAATAGGATTATAGGGTGATGATAGTGTAAGAGGTTCAGGTTATCTGAAGGCTAACACGAGCAGATGATGCTGCTCCACTGACAGACGGCTGTATATAAAGCCAGTCAGTCCTCTTCAGCAGCCTTATCACAGGCAGCAGGCCTGAGCCAGCTGCCTGGAGCTGTGGATGTGACCTGTCATTAGACTAATGGGCAGTCGATTAATGTTAACATGCCAGCAGAGCTCATATCGGGGAGATCTACAGGTCGCTGCAGAGCCATTAAGAATATCATCGAGTGGCAGGCTTTTTCTGTTTGGTGGCCCTCTCCCTTTCTCTTTCATTCGTTCCCTCGTTACGCAACGACCTGTCATCCTTTCCCTCTGTACAGGCTGAGTCATGACTACACTCTATAAAATGAGATAAATCCAGGGTGGACAGTTTGTTTGTTTTTTTTTTTTGTTCCTCACTTCCTCTTCTTAAATTTATTATTGTTTCTTCACTGCCTAATGTTGACAAATCGAAACAGGATATACAAACATTTTCCACAATAAAATAAAAATCATATATATATATATATATATATATATATATATATATATATATATCATATATCATATATAATATAATCTACAACACACCCTCTATTTAGTCCGTATGTGTTTTTCCAGGTGACACAGGGAAAGCAGGGAGAACAAATCAGCAGTTAAGACTGTTGTCCTTGCATGTGTGGAAAACTGGTACCCTGAGACGTTATTAGAGCAATTACACACATTAATTAATTTACTCCACTGATGTGTTGTGAGTGCATGCTTTTTGCTGACAAAGACGAGCGTGTCAGTTTTGCCATCTTTAAAAAAACAAAACATCCCTCGGTGCAGATGCATGAGTTAAATCTGTTTAGAGCCTTAATCCGAATAAAATAAGTGTCAGTGTTTCAACACTGTTGATTTAAGGAACCGTCACAACTGGGACCACTATGTCTCACATGAGAAAAATAACTCTAATTGTCAAATGGGCTGTTTACGCATAAATTATATGTACTCAATACAAAGATTTTTTAAAAATGATTTAAAATAATGAAACAGTATAAGAAACAATGGGCTTTTCCCCCCATTTTCCATATTTCTTATTTCACCTTTATTATTCCCGAGTCTGTGTTTACATCCATCCATCATCCATCCTGGTGGCCATGCAGTGGAGCCCAGACTTCCCTATCCCAAGCTACTTCCCTGAGCTCTTCCCGGGCGTATTCCCTGAACAGATGGGAAATAAGACCAACATATCTCAGCTCCCTCACTTCTCCATATCCTCCAAATCACCATATATTCCGACTTCCCACATCTCGCACACCCCGTTGGCAGGACAGGTTTCACAGCTCTGGTTTAGCTGGCTGAGCAAAGGGCCAACTTTGTGCAGTGAGCTCTCGGAATGAACTGCTATCTTCAATATCACAACAAAGTCTCCATAAGCCAATGGCCAATGGAGTTTCCACAGCACTCCATCCATATCCAGTGATTCTTATCTTCCTAATTCCAGACCTCCCAATTGAAACGAGCGAGGGAAGCCCCAACCGGGCAGGTCCGACACGTCTTCCTGCTCTGGCAGGGGCAGATATCCCTCTGCAAGGATGCTGAGATGTAAGAGCTACCCACGGAGGCAATATCCTCGCTGGAGAGGCTCGGGGGTTTAAAGCAGGCCGTTCCTGCTGAATAAAATACCACAGCAATAAGGGTTCCATGCTGCTTGAACGCTTAACTCCACACAGAGGCATAGTGGTGGTGGGAGCCTGTGTGTGAAACACAGCCACGAGGCATTTTAATGCTCATGCCTACATTAGATGTAGGAGAGCGAGGGTGTTTGGTGGAAATATGACAGGAAGGGCTGCAGGATAAACAACAAAAGGTGTTTTGTTCCTCACAAGAAGCTGTGATTTAATCCTCCACAAGAACTACAACAGAAAACACCCCAGACAATATCTGCTTCACCACAGGAAGTTGTTTTTTTCATTTGGAGAAATGAAAAAGGCGACTTTTTCGACTGATGCTGGAAGACACAGTGTCTGATCGCCTGTGTGGAAGCATGACACCTGAGATGTTTGCCTCTTTCGGTGTGGCGCCTGCTCAATGCCAGCTACATTCTCGCCACCGTTCCGAGCTTTTTTCCTATTTTCCATATTTCTTATTTCACCTTTATTATTCCCGAGTCTGTGTTTACATTCATCCATCATCCATCCTGGTGGCCATGCAGTGGAGCCCAGACTTCCCTATCCACAGCGACTTCCCTGAGCACTTGCCGGGCGTATTCCCTGAACAGATGGGAAATAAGACCAACATACCTCAGCTCCCTCACTTCTCCATATCCTCCATATCACCATATATTCTGACTTCCCGCATCTCGCACACCCCGATGGCAGAACAGGTTTCAAAGCTCTGGTTTAGCTGGCTGAGCAAAGGGCCAACTTTGTGCAGTGAGCTCTCGGAATGAACTGCTATCTTCAATATCACGACAAAGTCTCCATAAGCCAATGGCCAATGGAGTTTCCACAGCACTCCATCCATATCCAGTGATTCTTATCTTCCTAATTCCAGACCTCCCAATTGAAACGAGCGAGGGAAGCCCCAACCGGGCAGGTCCGACACGTCTTCCTGCTCTGGCAGGGGCAGATATCCCTCTGCAAGGATGCTGAGATGTAAGAGCTACCCACGGAGGCAATATCCTCGCTGGAGAGGCTCGGGGGTTTAAAGCAGGCCGTTCCTGCTGAATAAAATACCACAGCAATAAGGGTTCCATGCTGCTTGAACGCTTAACTCCACACAGAGGCATAGTGGTGGTGGGAGCCTGTGTGTGAAACACAGCCACGAGGCATTTTAATGCTCATGCCTACATTAGATGTAGGAGAGCGAGGGTGTTTGGTGGAAATATGACAGGAAGGGCTGCAGGATAAACAACAAAAGGTGTTTTGTTCCTCACAAGAAGCTGAGATTTAATCCTTCACAAGAACTACAACAGAAAACACCCCAGACAGTATCTGCTTCACCACAGGAAGTTGTTTTTTTCATTTGGAGAAATGAAAAAGGCGACTTTTTCGACTGATGCTGGAAGACACAGTGTCTGATCGCCTGTGTGGAAGCATGACACCTGAGATGTTTGCCTCTTTCGGTGTGGCGCCCGCTCAACGCCAGCTACATTCTCGCCACCGTTCCCGAAGTGAAGCCTGGAACGGCGTACAAACAGCAGCGCCACACACGTCAGTCATGTTAAAGCAGCGGCAGGTCAATATTTAGTCGAGGAGAGTCACAAGACAAAGCTTGTTCCTTTATATTTAGGTTAGGGCGCCTGGGCCTACTCGGACAGACAGGATGTGTATACGCCATTAACTGGCAGCAATGGGTGTTTAATGTAACTGTCACTTCCTTCCTTTGAGAAATAACCTATAGCCCATGTTTGTTCCCAGCATTATAGACATTAAAGCACTCAATCATCAGGACTGTGCTTCCTGTCATGTTTACTGAAATATCCTGCTGCTGTGATGCAGCAGAATCACTACTACTGTATAGATAAATATATATATACATGTGGTATAAGGTTTGTATGGCAATATTGTTTTTTTAAAAATAGAAAGGACTTTTTTTTTTAAACGTGAAGAGTGCAAAATTAATGAATATAGGAAAAATATCAACTCAGAAACTGTAAAGACAAAAATATATATAAAAATAGATAAAAAAATATAAAAAATGTATATACTGTATAAATATTGAGGAAATAATCAGCATCTATGTGAAACTTGTGAGACAAAAAAAATCAGCAAAAAAAAAATCAGGAAGTTTTTTTTTCCAAGTTAGCCTTTACGTTCCAAGTTAGCCTTTACGTTGCCTTAAGCAAATATATAGAAGTAAGAGTTGCTTGAGCAAATAAATGAGTCAGCCCTTCGCCTAAACCTTCTTTTTTCCAAACCCTCTCTTACATGTCTGCACAACCCCTGTTTTGCATCCCATAATTTCTTTTGAGCAGACAGGCTGGCTACGCCGGCTTCTCGGTGCTGTTAACTAACTGAGCGCGACGCGCATGGCCGACGTCAGATGGGAAACATTAAAATAACATGGGACCTTAGGGGACCGGGGAAGAGGAGTGGAGCCATCCTGCCTCTCTTCGTTAACGGTCCCTCAGCACGGGTGAAGGGAGCACATGTGTGTCCCCTCGGTGACCTCTGCACACCGCGACTAATCACATTGTACGTGGCTATATAATTACCCTGCTCATTAGTCAGAACCCCTGGGTCATCTTTATTAACTGTCGTTACAGGATGGTTTGGAGAATGGGCACATGCCACTGTTCTGCCCATGTTTAATGGATGAGTGCCATCTTGGAAGACCCATCCCTTATCTGTCCCCCAATAGCCACATTTGTATAACTAGCATGAGGTCATTTGTGTTTTCTTTACGTTGTTGCAAAGGAGCTGCTTATTACAGTGAGGTGGAGAAAATAGCTGTGCTCTCGGCCTGCCTGTTTGTGTGTCATCCTGCACCATATTTAGGCCAAAGCAGAAAAACACGGAATATTAGATTACATGTCGAGCCAGTGAGTGATTCACTCCAACATGTCTGTGCGTACACGCAACTTGTGTCTGTGCAGGCTGGGGCGGTGACTTATTATGAACATATGCAAAATGTAAACCATCTGACCAGGAAATGAAGAAAACCCTGCACTCTGTCATGCGATGCAAAGTTTAAAAAGGGAGCCTTCGGAAACTCTGATTGGCCCTTTTTTTCCTTTTTTTTGCATAACACAGATTAGCCAATAAACTGGTTACGCAACAAAATATATGATTATTGGCAATATTCCATGAGACCCATATACTGTAAATCAGTTTTGTTGTCACTGCACAGCTGTGAATGTTTTTCTGTTCCTCTCTGTCCTTGTGAGGCCCCTGACCTCAGGCTTGACAGTCTGACTCCCACCTGTCACTGATCTCTATGTGGAGCATTCACAGTGGTGAAAGAGGATCCTTTAATAACACTGGCTGCTCCACATACACTGTCCTCACATGCTGCAGGTACAGGACACACTGCCTCCTCCCTCGAAGACACAGCACACGTGACTCAACTTAAACACACACTCTGGGCGTGTTCACATGGGTGTATCTGTGCAGGGTACTGTTTATCTGCTGATTCCATACATTGAAAAGAACAGGTCACGTAGGCGCTACGAAACAAAACAACCTTTGTTCTTCAGTCAGTCTTGACTGGTATTTTCCATATGGACGCAGTGTACATTTGAAAACCTACATGTTTAGACTGATACTGGAAGATTGGAGCACATGAACTAAAGCATATGTCCAACATCACTGATTTCACTGTAACACTCCAACACCCGTACTGATGCATTTAGGCAGCATGGACGGCGAGCAAAAACACCTGGCTGACGTGTGTGTATGTGTGTGTGTGTGTGTGTTTGTGCCAGCTCCAGTTAATTGAACACCCTGCTGGGCCTGAGGCTGGAGGTGTTGGTTTGCCACTGCTATTGATCCCAGCTCTGTCTCTTTATTAGACCGAATTAGCCGAGGCTGCCGTCTCACAATGGACCGTCCACATACGCTCGCTGCATAAAAGCTGGTGCAAAGGAAAGAAAGAAAATTAGGTGAAAAAACAAAAAAAGAAAACAAAGAAGCATCCTCAGAGCTCAGAGCCCTAAACTACATCCATTAAATCAATTTCCTCTACTCTGGACGAGCACAAAGATCTGATTGAATAAAACACCTTTTTATTCCCCCTCTCTCTCACTCTCTTAGCTGGGGAAGGTCTTTTGTTCTCCGATCTCCCTGTTTCTTCACCCACGCTTCTAACTCCATGATTCCAAAGTGAATTACACACCTCATTACAAGAATAAGGTGTGTCTGATTAATACAGTAACTCCATTAACGCGCACTGACACGCCTGGCAGGGAGCGGGATTGGACAGCGATTTTTGTAACTAACATGATGTTAATGTATGGAGGGCTGTATAATGAATGAAGACGTGAACCGTGAGCGGTGAGAAAGCGATCTGACAGGGAACTAGTTCCGGCTCAGGGAAAATATACATAAGACGTTTAACTACGATGAGAAGAGATTATATAACATTTGTCCTCACAACGTGGGCAATAAAGGTACATCTGATGAAACATTAACATGATGCTGACAGCGGCTGAATCAGTATACAGTGGTATGGCAAACAGATGTTACAGAACTACATTATTTCAGTTTTTATTACAAATGCATCTTCACAAACAATCCAAACCGGATTTATCTGCAAAGTTTTTTTTCTAAAAGCTGGTGTTAATTTCAGCGGTGCACAGTGGTGTCTGTTCCAGCCACTCCACCCCCCCCCCAAGGGAAGACGACGCATTTCATTCATTTTTGCTGAGATTTCTCTGAAACACGATCCCACGACCTATATATCACATACCCTCCCGACAATGTCTACGCTGCCTCGCTAATGCTGCTGTTTTGTAATGTTTTTGTTGTGCTGTTACCTCACCGCGCAAACGCATCATTGTGCAGCACCTGCAGTAATCGCGTGACGCCTGAAGATAATGGCTTAAGTCATTCAATCTTCTCACAGGATAACCAAGTGTCCCTGATGGCTTATGATGCCTTTTGTGTGTTTGCATGTGCAGAGAAAACGCCTTCATATTGTGCCGCTCCATTAGCTTCCTCTGGAAGAGTGAGGGGAGAACATTACCATGCTGCATTAACATTTATTCTAAGCTCAGCTGTGCAGTGTCCCGCTACATTTGTCTCAGCCGGGTCCCGCAAGTAAGGTCGCATTTGATTTTTCATCCATCTTACTGTGCATCCATGTTCAGTTTTCAACATTCTCTCACAGTCACTTGTTTATTCAAATACTTTTACGATGTTTATACATATATACGTGTGTGTGTGTGTGTATACTGTGGATGTATGTATGTATGTATATATAAATATATATATATGTATATATATATATACATATATACATATTTTAAATTTTAATTTGAAAGAAAGGTAAGCAGAGGCACTGTGCAGCTCCCTCTTGTCTCCTCTGTTCGTTGTCCTTTCAGTTCCTTTGTTGCCACAATACCACATGTTCAAACCACAACTTCCTGCCAGAGCTGCGAGATGATTGGCTTAAAGTAGTACATACCCCCGACACACCCACTCTAAAATGCTTACCAAGGATCCTGGCACCGGTTCCTGGCCTTTCTGACTAGGCAATTATAGGTTTGCATCTCCGCTATGCGACTGGACAGTGCACACACACAAACACACACACACACACAAACACACACACACACACAAACACACACACCACAATAAAAAGCCCTCCCATTGACATTCAGACACACTACACACCGGAGCGAGAGCAAACGTCAGAGCTGGGCTGTGCTGCGGAGAGCAGCTGCCAGGAGTGACTGGCTGTGTCAAAACACACTGCTCACACTGCAGTGTGTGTGTGTAATCTGGTGCTTATCACTGATAGGCTCTCAGGAGACTACTCCGCGCAGTGACATAGCATGGGGTTGAGGTGACAGACACCCCGCCCCACCCCCAAACAAAAAGACAGTGAGCAAATGATGTACAGTTCCTGTGGAACTGAGGAGGAGGAAATGGGGGGGAATAAAAAGGATGAGTTCATTCCTATCGGTCAGAGTAGTTTTTCCAGTCCTGTGGCTTTTCCAAGAGCTCTGGCTTTTAAACCGCTCACTTAGCCAATTCTCAGACCACCTAAGAGCTTTCCGTCTACACACTGCTTGGACGCTGATGTATGAACGAGGACGTAAGATTGAACGACGGTCAAAAGCCTGCGGAGAGAGAACGAGGGGCCGGCGGTAGAAGAAGTACGCTCTAATGATCTGCTAACATCAGAAACCTAACAGTGCGGTGCGGGGATGTGGTCCAAGCTCCTTCTGCTTAGCTGTCTGTTGTGAAGGCTGAAATGAAATTAAAGAAATATAAACCTGCTATTTTACATGATGAGTAAATACCAGGCTATAGCAGCACATGGGGGGGGGAAATCATGATCGAAAACCCTAACGCACCTAAAAACCTGATTTGGATGGGTTTATGTCCAACAAAAATGAATCAAGCACATGTATATATAAAATAATTGGACCTGTCTGAAGACAAATCACACAAAGAATTTTTTAAAAAAGGTATTAAATGTAGTTTTTGGCAGTGACAAGCTGTGCTGTAATGTTCTGACTCCCTCTAGTCAGGACTCGAGCAGCCAGAGAAGCTGCCATTAGCGCTGGCTGTTTGTTGTCTTTATCCTTCAGAGTAACATGATATAGGTTAAAGTTTAAGGCTGTAATGCACAGAGCAGATCCCCAGGCCCTGCTGCCAGGTAATGACCCTAATCTTTCCAAGCAGCAACCGCTTCAGTGGTGGTAAAGAGGAGAGCAGAGGGGGAGCGCATAAGAGGTAGCACAGAAAAAAAAAAAAAAAAAAACGGGCGGCACAGTGGGAACTCAGACACGAGGCCATGATCGATTATGGCAAATAACTGAAACATGTCTCGCTTTGTCTGCACTGCTCCAGAGGAGAAATGACAGGTGGATGGACGGGAAAACATTCCAAGTTCAATGGGAAAAGAGCAAAGGGGAAGGTGAGAAAGACGCCGTCGTTTAGAGCATCAAAATGTTGGCATAACGACGGCAGTAAGAAAAGTTTCCAGTACAATATTTCCAGATCAGGACAACTAATGTTTTCACTTGACTGAATGCAAAGACAACTGGGATTGATGGATTTCACTACAAAAAAAAAGGGTTAAAGGGGAAAATTCAAACCTTGATCAGCAAAGCACTTGGTCTGGATGGATTCACTGTGGAGGAAGTCTGCTCCAGTCTTCTCTCCAGCCCTGTGCCCTCCAACGCTGATGAACGTTACAATCTCTCGTCCCCTGGAAAAAGATAAGGATCCGTTACTATGCAGCAGCTACAGACCCATATCACTGACCAACGTATGGAAGGTTTTCCTGGACCTTCCCTACTGTCCATAAAGAGGGACAGCATGACTGATGATCATGATGATCATGATCGTCCCACACTGAAGATTTCATTCTGACTTTTGAAATTTCCTTTCTGTGTGTGTGTGTGTGTGTGTGTGTGTGTGTATATATATATATATATATATATATAGCGTGGTTGTGTGTGTGTGTGTTTTTGTGCATAATGATGGCAATTATCTGATCACACACAAAAACAGTGGTCTGGGCTCACGCTATGGGTGGGCTCTAATAATCCACATCATTAGGTATTGTATAAGTGTGTTCGTATGTATGTGTGTGTGTGTGTGTGTGTGTGTGTATAAAATCTGCTGTTAAGCTCTAAGAGCTCTGCTGGATACGACAGCCACTGTGGAGTGTGTATGAGTCTGAAAACTATCATTTTGTTTTAAACTCCGTGACTGAAAACACTTGAACTACTCCTCTGCATATCAGTGGTTTCATTTTTTTTGTTATATTAAATATTCAGAGTGAGCACGCCAGGGAAAGGGAATATAAACTGCTTTAATGTAGTGACCCTACACGGTGCACATGATTCAGAATGGACCGTAATATCTCTTTTGTTTATCTTTTATGTAGAACTCTACATATCATATCATATGTGCGTCAGATCAAGCTGAATTTATTTTTTGGCCAAAACATTAGAAATAGCTATGTATTTCAGAATTGGCCCTGGATTGTACTGTTTATCAAGTTAAATATGGAACCAATAACCAAGCAGTCACAGCACAGAGGGGAACAACATGTGTGGAATCCATGTTGTGGTGTCACTGGACTATACCAGTCGTGTTGGACTGGACCACATACAGACCTGCCAACCAAACAAGGCCCCAGCTCCAAGTTAAAGAAACCAGGCGCTGTCTTATATAACTGGACCAGATCAGGATAAAGTTCTACCTCCCACTGAATCCCACACTGCAGGATAAAAGACCCCTCGACGTGTTTCTGTCCCAAAGCTGCCTTGTCCCACATCACCCTAATGACATTTATGAGCTGACTGATGGGACAATGTCCAGGTTGCCATTGGTGTTTATATGTGGTCATCTGAGCAGCACAGACCCAGCCTGCATATGGTCCCATGTCGCCAACACCAGCCAAAACCAGATGACATACTGTTTAGGTACAAGAAATATAATTAAGCAAAAAAAATAAAATTTTGCTCCCTGGGCTAATAGGAGGAAGAAATGCAACATGATTTTTGGCAGCATAACAATGAATTCTTTATTAAAAACTGTTCCTGTTACCTCAAATGCTTTTAAACTCAATGTTTATTTTTTCCTTGAATATGCAGATGTCATTTTGGGATAAAGTACAGTGTTTGAATATTTACATTCTGTCAAATCGGGGACACACACACACATCCACGCGCAGAGCATCGACAGCAGCCGCTCTTGCTGAACGCCGTCACCGCGTTTGTCTCTGCGAGGAGTGAGTGAGATGATGCGAGCGGCGTGCGATAAGCAGGCCGAGGACGTGGACGAGTCATTCCACTCGACACCAGCACAGCGGGGGAGCGATGCAGAGAGGGGGGGTCGCGTGTGTTCTGCTTCATTATCTGATCTGTGAACGCGCTGGCAGTGCAGAGGGACGTTTCTGATGACAGCCCGAGCCTCTGACCTCAGACGGGGGTTTGTGGAGAAGAGCAAAACAACACAAACAATAATGACGACAGGATAAATGATCAGCGAGGAATCCTCAGAACATATTCTGATGACGAGCATCATCACTGGGAGGAGACACTGTAACCTGTTTGCAATCACTGCAGACAAATTGTTGTCCAATTAGCAGCAGAGACCCGTATGTTAGCTCTTTAGGATACAATGAACAATGTGCTCTGCATTGGAAATGCAGTGTCTTTTGATTTCCCACTAAGCAGGACCGAGCAGCCTAATTAAAACCATTTGTATCGCATTTGCTTCGCGAGCTACAAAGAGAAAACCTGCAGGAAATGTTCCATGTTTTCAAAATGTTGTTTTTGTTTATCTAAAATTAACATTGTTTTGAGCACAAAGTTGCCAAAAATGCATCAAATGTGACACAAAAATATGTCATAAATAAAATGATTGGGGAGGGGGTTGTTAAAAGCTTTAATAAACTCAGTTCTAAAAAAAACATTCTATTTCTATTTGAAATGGCTATTTTCTATGTGTCAGGCTTTACAAGATCAAGAAATAAACTTTTTAAAATTAATTAATGAATCATGTATTTGACTTATTTTAACATACATATATGTTGAGTGTCAACCAGTTTCTGTTGGGTGATGCCATGATGAATCCTGAATGACTGCTGGAATGAAAGCGTGCAGAGCAGAGCTGATTGCTGCTGCCATCACACAGATCATGGCACCATCAGACTACACTGTACACTACAGTACACTGCAGACTGACATGCCAGCAAGCACTTCTGCAAGTGGCTACAAAAACAGCTTATTAATGCTAACTAGGTCTAGGAATAGAAGGCAATAGGAGCCCAAAAAAAGCATCCTATAAAGAAGGGACGGGGGTGGAGGGGGCCCAAAGTCCTCAAATACAAATCAAAATGCCACAGCCAAAATGAATGCGTCTGCTTTTCAGCCACCACAAAATAGGGCCTCACTTGTGTATGACAGCTGCAAATAACCACACTTACTTCCAAAAAAAAAACTGCGGTGAAGTATGGCGGTCAGCCGTGGGGTCGCCACCGTATATCTTCTGTGCTAATGTATTCGATCTCTCGTTTTAACTTGAACATTGCTCACTTCAGTCCCCGCGAGCGCGAGGGCCCGCCACACAGAACACACTCTATCCCTGCCCGGGAGACCAGGAAACCATTCCCCCTGAGCGCCAAGCATATAGCTCCTGAGCAGTGTGTGTGTGTGTGTGTGTGTGTGTGTGTGTGTGACCAATGAGCTGTGGACAGGATGGCATCAGTCCAGCTGTGACAGGAGAGGAGCATAGACACATTCAGGCTGATCCTTCAGATCCTCAGCGTAAGTCTGAATCTCACTCTGTGGTTGGGACAGGCTGGAGTAGTGCGGCTTTAAACACACAACCACTAAACCACCCCCCCCACACACACACACACACACACACACACACACACATGCTGCATGACTATGTTTACATGGGCTTTTCAGAGGGGGGTGTATGTGCTTGCCAACCCATCGGAGTGTGAGTTTGGCAAGGATTTAAATTGTATCTTTAGCCGTGTGTGTGTAGTATTGTAGTGTGTGTATATATATATATATATATATATATATATAGTATACGCGCGCACACACACACACACACACACACACATATATATATACAGTATATATGTACACACACAGTACAACTACAATTATAGTGACATAATGAAAAGCATACCTTTAACACTGGTATTAGGTTAATTACACTCTGCTTTTTGACGTGCACGTTTATTTTTATCTTTATCTGGTGGCGCGTGTGTGACGGCTGGTGACTTGGTGGTAAACTTCACAGGTGCGTGTGTGCTCCGCGCAGTGATGTGAAAAAGAAGAGGCAGAGGGAGGGTGGCAGTAACGCGTCGTGACAAGGCAGAGGAGTGAGCGCTAATAATGACGGGATCACCTCGACAAAAAGAGAGAAAAAAAACACACACACACAAAAAAAAAACAGAGGCGGCGTCTGCAGTCAGATGCAGAAACATATAGTCAGGTGTCTCAGTTAATGAACAGCTTCTGTGTGAGATGGTGAGCAGCTCGCAGTCAATTAGAAGAACGTCTGACGCCTCAGCCAGTCTTTTAACTTGAAGGGAGACTTCCTGTCATGCCGTCTCCAAAACAAAACTCACCTTTAGGTAATTTAAGTCGAGTGGACACATCACTCGTTACTCAGTTTATCTTTTCTCCTCTGGATTAAAACGACAGAACGGCTGCACTGTGCAAACTATTTCAGAGAGAGGGAAAAAATGATGTTTTTTTCCCCTCTCCTGACACTGCAGGCATAACTGATTTGTTTACTGCTTCGCAATACAAAGCAGAATCCACACCCCCCCCCCCCCCCCCCCCGCCTTATGGAAACGCCTTTAGCAAAAAAAAAAAAAAAAAAGTATGGTAATCAACGCAAACACAGAGGAACACATTGGGTCGTGGGAGTTCACGGCGTCTATATGTGCACACGTGCATGAAAGCACCTGCGGAGCCTGTTGACACAAAGGTACATACGATGAGGGAATATATAGGAAGGCTCTGGCTATAACGCAATCCCTCCCACACAGCAGTTCAGTGAGTACACACGTCATTAACCGCACAGGTACAGATAACAATCCCAGTGCGCCCATGTCCCATATCAGTAATTGTTCTTCTCTGACTGCAGTCACACCTGTGGTTTTCTATACATCAGACAGGTATATTGAAGTAATGTGTTGCACTGTCAGTCACAAAACAACACAGCTTTTTACTGAGAAACACAAATATACTAAGTTTCATTTACAACTAGCAATTTTTTTTTCTTTTTTACTACAATGTAAAATGTGTTTTTCCCAAAAACATATTTTGTAGCTTTGAGAATCATTTGTCTACAAAGAAATGTATTCAAATATTCGTCACTGTATCGTGGAAATCGAAATACGATGTTGCGTTTTGACACTGACTTCACTTTGTTCTTCTGGATGTCATATGTCAGGAGAGCGGATGGGTGGAGAGCAGCGCTTTCAAAAACATGGCGGTGAAAAAAAAAGTCAAGGTGTTTCTGTTTGCTCGAACAGAAGTTATTTCCAATAAGAGGTGTTCTGTTCCAACAGAGACTGCTGACAGACAGATTACACATCACGCTATTTCTCCTGTTCCATTTACTATACATACATACTGTATATACATACACAAACATACACACACACACACACATATATATATATATATATAAATATAGTATGTTTAATTACACACACACATGGCGGTATATAGCATGCACCCACTAAATATGTGCGTGGTACACGTTTTGTACACATGTGTGTGAGTGTGCACTGCGGGAGCTATGTCAGCGGCGGTGCTGTAGCACCAGGTGAGATTTATGGGGTGTGAAGAATGCTCGCCTGTAGCCCGGTGATGGGCGAGTGAGCCCACCTCCTCCTGCCTAACACCCCACCTACTTAAAGACGCACAACACAACGGCACGAACAGACACGCACAGTCACAGACATATATAGATCCCCCTACGCATACACCCACACACGCGTGCACATCAACCCCTGAACCTTTAGGTGTCAGCCTAATATCTGCAGCGCGCTCAGTCCCGTGGTGAAAGACTCACTTCCTGGGGATGAACACACCTTCTATAATAACCCCCCCCACCCCCAAAACCCAGTTCCAATGCCCACAACCAATTTTCCGTCCCTACTGACAAAATCTGTCCTCCACGTCTGGAGAAACTGCACGTGTTCTGACCTGAGAGCGTGGCGATGGCGTCCGGTGGGGGAGCGGGCGGATTGAAAAGCTCAGCTTGAATGTGGTTGAAAGGTCGCACGCACAGTCGGCAATAAGGGAGCGCGGTTTTACAAGCGCCATGAATCACCGAGCTGTCTCACTTTACTGGACGACACTGAAGATGCTCTCCTCCCTGTCACCAAAGTGTCGAGTTGCGTTCTCTCATTTACAGTTGCTAAAAATTCCATAGGTCAAGTGCACACGCCATTTTCCCTTCCATTACTATATAGCAGCACCTAAAACTAATAAGTGTCTATCGTAAACTATGAATTTCCTACCAAACACAAACACACACACACACACACACACACACATACATATATATATTAACATGAGATCTGTGTTTGGGTCTATCTACAGTGATGCATTCAGCCTTTACAGTGTTTGGTTAGTCCAGGTTAACCTGCAGGAGACTGAATGCTGCTCTAACACGTTCTGCTGCTATAGAGGAAATAAGTCCATGACAAGTGAAGACAAGCTCTCGCAGTTCCATATAGGAAGCCTGCTCCCATGCACGTCCTGAATGACAGGCAAACTGTGAGGGCAGGTCCTTTTTCTCCTCTCTTTCCACAGTCCACCAATCCACTGATGCCTGCTGGGATTTGGCCCCATGGCCGGTCCAACCATGAACCGCGGAGAAAATCTGTCAAACAGCCAAGAAATCTTTCCCAGATGATGAACTCAAAAAGACACTTTTGTCAAAAAAGTCGGAAAACTCTGAACTGACAGAGAAACTAATAACATGATGTGAGAGAGGGGAATCTGCTCGCTGCAGTAACTCACAGCGAGCGAGCGGAAAAGAGTTACATTTTTGGATGGGTAAGGGCAAATGCACACATTCCTGTTTTTTTGTGTGGTGTGCAAGGCAATCGCTCAATAACGACAACCGCCTGTTGTTTGTGTTACGATTACGGTCCAAAATGATGCGAAAGCACATATTTCCACGACGCACAATGCCCAAAACACAAACCCAATGAGGCACATGTTGATTTGATCGCCACAGTAACGCACATGCAGGCGGTTTCAACTGAAAATCAGGCCTCAGATTAGGTGAACAATATGGATATTGATATGTAGAATGAGGGTTACGTGCACTGATCGTTTGCAGAGTGAGCCTCATTGCTCTGTTATGCCGCATCTCGCTCCTGCTGTGACAGCAGCACGTCCACGTCACCTGCGTCCACTTCCCACATGGAGCTGTGACTGTGACATGCACCAGTCCCTCTGCTCTCTGCCATTAAAGACTTTCTCACCAAACATCTGTGCAAACAACTCCGGGGGGTTATTCTGTCATACGCTGTCCGAGCGGGATGCATTATCTGCCTCTGCTGCGTCCCTAATGCTGCGGCGACTTAGGGCAGGATTAAACCGCAATTATGCACTTCCCCAACGCTCCAGCTGTTTCAGCCAGGAGAGGAGAGGAGAGGAGAGGAGAGGAGAGGAGAGGAGAGGAGAGGAGAGGAGAGGAGAGGAGAGGAGAGGAGAGGAGAGTCTCAATAAAAGTCTAATTCTTTGAGTCCAACCTCCACATATGGTGATTCCATTACATCAGTCGCATGGTTATTTCAATTTCCTGCCTCGCTGAGAAACATCTCTGACTTAACCAGATTTGTCATCAGTAAATGTTAAAACCACACAACGCATTATGACAAATGAGAGACCCTCACTTACTACACACTGCAGGCATGTGGCTACATTTTGCACTTAGTGAAGAAGCAAAGTACAGACGTGTAGGTTGTAGTAGTTCTCCTCTTTACATATGGTTCTTACCTTTAGGAGACGTATATAAAAATAATGTTTGTATGTATGGACTTTATGTTTCAGCTCTGATGTGCTGAGACACTGAGCTGACTGTGAGAAATGAAGAACACAGCTCATTATTAGAGGTCAAATAATTCAACAGTGGCGATGGTAAAATAAATCTGAGCCACAGTCATCAGTCACACTGCGCTCTACTTAACATTCCTACTTTTGTTTCCTGCTTCGCTGCATTGTTGCTACAATGAGCCACCGGCGTCTTTTATGTATAAGAAGGAAATAGATATTATGCAGTGGATTAATCAGATATACGTGTGTATAATTTACATACATTAATATAAACCTTGCAAGTCACACATAATATTTCCATTTGATAATCACTGTGTGTGACACCTTCAAATCCATCTATCCACGTCGGATGTGCTGAGGAATTGTTGATAATAAATAAAAGCCTGGATATATCATTTTGAAAAGCGTGATGTGACACGTCGCTTTCATTCCCATTTCCCATCACACTCCTCTCATACCTGCAGGAGCTCATGGGAGCCAGCTGCGTCTGAAGCACAGGGACTGTATAGGACAAAGGTGGGGCTGCAGCGATGGCGAGCACATAAGCACGCTGCACATTAATGGACTGAAGACACCAGAGAAGATGAAGATAATGGGATGTACACAAACCCGTCTGTTCCATGTCTGCGTGCATAATAAACCCCATGTACTCCACACCTCGACGGAAGGCAGAACATAACCTACCCGTCATGTTGGATGTGTTTGTGAGTGGTTAATGATTTCCCCGGGCCTCCCGTGTTGTGCGTTGCGCTCCGTCTCCGCCCTGGAAGAAATAAAATAAGGGGATTGTTACGGTGGGTGTGTGGCTGAGACACGGGGTGGAGGGCGGGGGGGGAGAGGGAGAGGGAGAGGAAGAGGGAGGGAAGTAGCATACAGAAAACAAACAAGGCCATACAGTACAAAGGCCAGCGAGGACACCCACCACCCATCCTCCCACTGAAAATCCCCTCAGCCCTCGCCCCCCTGCTCCTCTTCTTCCTCTCCGTTTCTCTGTCCGTCTGCTCTATCTACCTCTCCTCTCTTTTCCTTACACCCGCTCTGTTTGTTTCCCCTTCATCGTCTCAGTTTTACATGTTCCATCCTCTCCTCCTCCTGCGCTCTCCCCACCACCACCACCACCACCCCCTCCCCCGCCCGGGGAAATATAGCTGTGTCCTCAGGAGCCTCGGCCTGTTTACCTCACAGACACGCATGCAAGCCAAACATTTATCTATGGCCGTCTGTCACGGTCATGCAACAAGTAATGCAGAGACGCCGTCGGACAGACAGCTTTACCGCTTCTAATGGCGGACGTCTGAAAGACTGGCATGAAGGCAAATACCAGAGTGAGCGCTACACACTTCTACTGCCACTTGGGCCTGACTTTCATGTTTCATGGATGGATGGATGGATGGATGGATGGATGGATGGATGGACCTCGAAATAACAGAAACACTTTGCTCGGCCTTGATAAAAAAGTATGTAAATATTCAAATCTGTGGTGCTTGAGGGGGAGTAACTGTATGTGACCTACTTTTTCCTACTTTTTCTCTGCTTCTCTCTCCCCCCCTACACAAACAGGTGCTGACAGGAATATTTGGGACACTGTTCCTGTGGCTGATGGAATGTAGATTCATATTTAACTGGCAGATATGACGTCAGCATACTGTCATACACGCCACAGCAAGAAATGGCAAAAACATTATCTTTTTTTTCAAACTTGACAACTGTTGATTCTGGTGATTCAATATAATCGATTCTGTTCAATGTGATTTTTGAAACTGTTAAACTAACATCTCTGAATAAATATTGGCAAACAAGAGAGTAATGCCAAAATATCTGCTTTCAGACATAAACGGCTAAACTTCATTAGGGTTCATGGGGCCATAAAAATTCCACACTGAGTGTTATGCCCACAAGCATCAGTGTGCACGCCGGCCGCAACGCACACAACAACACGGGCGAGAGAGGCAAACGGAAACAGATGATGAGAGGATACAAGGGAATTAATGGGGAGACTATTTAGACACAGTCAGAAAATCTGTGAGTGTGAGAAAGAGGAAGGAAAGAAAAACAACCTAAACTATGTTTGGACATCGGGGGGGCAAAGAGGAAGATGTCTACAAAGACTGTACGCATTTGTGTCTCTAAATTTGTTCTACATTTTCTATCTCTATACACAATCTTTTTCATTTAACGTGTCAACATAGTTACGTGGTTATAATGACTTGTACGATTAATTATATGAATTTAAAACTTAAAAACAAAGTAGCTGTCCCTTTAACTGTGACTTGATTAGACCCACTGAGGCTGATTGACTGAACCCTGCGTTGTGAATATGATTTGGAATCACTCATGTCATTACTGTGCAGGTATTTAATTTCCCAATTTCGCTTCCCCGCAAATGAAAACCACGGCACGCAGCTGAAAGTCACAAATGATTTCACATGTATTAATTTTTTTTTAATAAGAAGAAGATTACATTCGTCTGTTTTTTTAATATAAAAAGTTTTCAATTTGACAAAAAATATGAAATATAGGCAAAGGCATTAGCTGGTGCTTGAGATAAGGATTGAGAAAATGCCATTTCCTGAAGAGCTTCACAAAAGGTGGAGCTTCATTTTCAACTATTTCAATTACTGGTATACATTTTTTTTTGTCACTTTAAGTTTCTTAAGTCAAGATTGAACTTTTACATTTAAAGTTTCTTGAGTAATAATCCACAAGCCATAACTTACTGGCATACATTAATACTGTGCTACAGTACTAGCTACATACAGTGTGATTAGTATTATGTGTGTATATGTGAGGAATAAACAAGGATGGGTTGCAAAGAAAATGTTTGCCACATGAGGGGAACTCCCTGTGTCTGGACATCAGGAGTCGTTTCTCCCGTGGAAATGATGTGGACAGGAGAGGATGGTGGGATGAGTGGGTAGGTGCATGGATGGTTGGATGAGCAAAGAAGTGCACAAGACTGGAAACATGATTAAGTCTGCTAATAGATGAGGCCAAAGGTCACCAACTGAGTTGTCACAAGGGAAATGTGGGCTGCGCAGAGAGGATTTGCAGTGAGACAGTTAAATGGATTGTGTCTGTACAGAGTCGGACGGTAATGAAAAGTGGACTGAAGGTCGGGAGGTCAGCTGCGATGAGGCCAACTCAACTCCCTGCTCCTACAGTAGGAGCAGAGTGAAACACAAGCAACGGGCGTTGGGCAGAGGGCTTGCGGCGCCTTTGGAAAAAGACAAGCTTCAAAGTGAGGTCTCTTCATTTTGCTAACTCCTCCGAGCAATGCTATCACTGCTGCCAGAAGGGCCTTTTCACAATCCTGCCACCATGAATAGCTCCCTTTGTCTCCGAGAAATTCCACTGGCGGGTCTGGAATTAGCTGAAGGGCTCTTCCTCTGCAGGCCAGTGTGGGCACAAAGAGAGAGGTAGCCCACTCCGAGAGGAGCTGGACAAACAATATGGAAGTTCAGCGGAGAAGCAGGCTCATGGTGCCCCCCTGCAGGCACTCAAATAAACCAATAATATAATTTGGGTGTTCTGAACTGTGTACAGCAAAGGATTGGCCAGATTTCTGACCTACTTGAACTTGAAACCAAACTGGTCAACGTTCACAACTGATTTCACATATGAAGGACAATGCCATTTTTAATCCAGCTGGAAAAAACTATAGGATAGTTTAGGATAAGAGGTATTAAACATTGGCATATATAATGAAAAATGTACAGTGCAGTGATATCAAGATTATTAAGATCACATGCTTGTGTTATATTTGTACTGACTGGACAATATATAGTGCGTCTAAACGGATCCTGCTGCAATGTGAGATCATATTGCAGGTCTAGAACCAATGACACGACCTGTGCCAAACTATATGAGGGGTCATACAGTACAGGAAGCCAACAACTTTAATGATGGATTGCATCATAAATCATAACAATATTTGAACAACCAACATATCCCGCACTTCGCCTGAAATTCATATGATGCCAATGGCTGGCAACTGAGCAGCAGCAGACCGAGATGTAAACATGTAGCTTCCTATTTCCTGTCAACAAAGCAAAAACATAAAGCCATGCAAGGTTGTGGGGTTACATAGGTTAATGCACCAAGACAATGATTTATCATCAATACTGCACAGCAAAGTGCGAGGTTGACTGGAAGGAACTGCTGAAAAATGACTTTTACCCTATACTGAAAAGACAAAGACGATGTAGGTTGACAAGGGAAGACTGATCAATTATTTATCGAATAAAATATGCAGTATACTGAATGGATTTTGTAATATTTTTGGAGCACTTAAAGATATGGATTTGACACTTGGGTAGGGGGCTGGTGGTGTTGGTGGTGGTCATGGTGGGTAGGACACCTAACACCAAATACAAACAGGGGAGAAAATCCAAAGTCCACTGCACAACTCCAGAAAGACTTGCCGAACCAGAACTATATTTATATTTATGTTATGTTATACTGTATGTTTTTGGCCCGGTTGGCGCTTTTGTGTGTGTTACTTGAAGAAAACAAATAAAAAGTAAATAATGACTGGAACTCTTTTGTGTATTTGCACTACTCTTTTTTTATCCTACACTAACAATGCTCATTATTTTTAGAATAAAGAGGGATGTTTTGAAGCATATGTGCTTTACCATAACACAAATACTAAAATGAAAGTACCTCCAAAAGATCTCTCCAGATAAAGTACCCCCAGTGGACAAGTCTAAAACAGAAGCAGATCGAGTCTTCCTTCTTCACAGGACAACCAACTGAAAACATCTTGAGGGTAAATTCTGTCTGTGGGCCCCAAGTTCACCACTGCCCCCCCTCTCTGGTGGCAAATGTAGGGCTTTGAACTGCTGGTTGGGAGGGGTGGGGGAATTCATTGGCCTGTCAGGCCTATGAATGATGTTGGGTGGAAAAGATCAGATCCCGCCTTGCTGCTCTGCCCTCAGGGAGATGATCTTCTGAGTTCTGACAGTGCCGACAGACCAACTGACACAAAGCTAAACATAGCCATTTGTAAAGACCTCTAGCTGCGGGAGTGCGAAATGACATTTTCACATGCAAAGGCCTAAATTATGGCAGTATGGTCATTTTTTTCACAATTAAAAAAAGTCACAGTAACAGCATCAAGACTGGCAGGCAGTTTTATATACACTGCAGTGTTTTACTCAACTAGTTATCTATGGTGGTTCGTGGGAACCCATGTAATTTAAGCAAAAATGCCAACAAAGATCCCGCTAGTTTTCTTGGCATCAGCACATTGCATCATGGAAATTCTTGTGGTTTGTTAAAGCGGACCGGACCCCCTGTCAACAGCCTGTCCCACTCCACATGAAAATAGGGCCCCTTATACTTAGCAACACTTACATCTTGAATCCCACTCATCACCACATCCACACTATTTACTCCTCTCATGGCAGTTCATATTGATTCATCACACTTATTAATGTTACGCTGCCTTGGTGCCAGTAGCCTGAGGGAGCACACTTTGTCTGACATAAAAAGTGAAAGCCAAAGAGCAAATGTTATTGTTGCCACAGAGTCAGTGCAATGCACGACATGGTCACCAACTGGACCCGAGTCGGACAGAAGACAACACGAAGTCCCTGCAACAGTTTGGTTCAAGTTAAGGCTTGTTGATTTGTTGATTTGATCATTGCATGTTGGTTTCAACAACGTTTTGTTCTTATGCATCAAAATGTTGTTATTGCGACATTTTGCAGTTGTTATTGTGTTGTCTCACAAGCATCTGAGTGCTTAAACATACTTAAACATAAATGTCTCCATCCTCTGCAACGGCTAACATTTCAATTAATTCATATCCAACCGTGAAAGCACTGTTTTGGTATGGAGCCTATTTCCTGAAATCCGACGTGCAGTGTTACTTCTGTGTTGGAGGCGCTGCCAAGAACAGAAATAATGATTAATCGAATGGCGATAAACTTGTCACAGCATATCTGGCAAGGCACTGAGCAGATTTCTTTTCGAAGAACGGATGACTGAACCTCTTCATTTGTCTAGGGAGGGATCATTCTACTTGCAAATGTAGATCCTTCTTCTTAATTATAAAAATAATACTATGATCTCATTTTGTATAAATGCCTGCCGGGGAAGCAGTTAGTTTCACCTTACTGGAGCGATACCTCCTCTGGAGCAAAAGTCAAGTCACGTGTCTGCAGTCCACAATGTGCGTCATTAAAGTCATCATCCAAAAACTGCAAAATACACGGATGTAAACATGTCTTTGGAAAACCTGCATTGCCCATCTGGAATTGATGTGTGTTAGGGATTCTTTAAAAAAAAGTTACCTCATGGTATTTTAGCTGTTACATGTATTTAAAAATAAAACATGTTCTGGGTTTGAATGCATTCTTCAACTGGCCAATGAAGCTTGAGATGGTGCCATGAACATCAGGAACCAATTTTGAAGCCATGTGCAGTGCATCTAACTGTGGATAAAACCAGTTATTCGCACATATATGAATGTGCATGGCCAAACCCTCACACATAAACTACAGTAAATGTCCCCGGGCCATCTGTGTGTCTATCTATTCATGGAAAGGGAGGGAAAAGAAGAGAGACGGGGGGTGGGGTGGTATCAATATGTTCATGGTGTCGCTTTGAGGGGGGTTGTTTTGTCCCAGTGAAAGACTGGATTCACTATATGAGGAGCCATAAAAAGGAGCGGCCCTCTGAAGACGGAGAGATGAGAGGGAGGGACAGAGTTATGGAGGGCGATGAAGAAGATGGACAGATACTGAGACTGAAAGACGGAGGAGCACAAGGTCTCCATCGTGATGAGGCCGTGCACAGCCCGGACGGTTCAAGGAGACAGAGGGGGGGGGGGGGGGGGTCATGGCAAACAAGGCGAGGACAACGCAGGAGGGCTTGTCAACATGGGAATTTACTGTCAGTGAAGCTGCAGATAGCCTTCTCCTAAGTGTCCCTGACACTTGGAGGGCGATGAAGAAGATGGACAGATACTGAGACTGAAAGACGGAGGAGCACAAGGTCTCCATCGTGATGAGGCCGTGCACAGCCCGGACGGTTCAAGGAGACAGAAGGGGAGGGAGGGGGGGGTCATGGCAAACAAGGCGAGGACAACGCAGGAGGGCTTGTCAACATGAGAATTTACTGTCAGTGAAGCTGCAGATAGCCTTCTTCTAAGTGTCCCTGACACTGTGGACGTGAGTGTGAAGTATGTGCTAAAGGGTGAGGACAGGATAAGGACGCCTGAGCTCTTCCAACCCTTATCTGGATCATGCAATAAGATCAGGAGAGACTGGTTGTAAAACACATGATGCAGTTGTTTCTGAGTCCAGAACATGTGTAACGACCTTACAACACAACATCATTAAAAAAAACTGATCTGATCACTGAACCGTCCGCAACATTAGTCTCAGCAAACGTAAGCACAGAGGCTCCTAAAGGGCTAATGACAAGTTAATGAATGTTTCAAATCTGCTTCTGAGCCACGTGTTTGTCATGTTGAAAACATCATACTTCCACATCGACAACACAGGAACTATAATGTCTCCATTTCCTGTAGTGTCCACACACTGTTTACTACTGCCTTGGCCAATGTCAACCTGCAATTTCCGTCACACTCATTCAAATGGAAGTGTTGCACTGGTTTAAACAGGAAATAAACAGAATGTCTTTATCTTTTTATTTTCATGTTAGCGCCGTGTTTAAAAGTGGTAACGCAATTACAAAGCTACGTTCAGTCACTAATTTAAGTTTGTTGTTTGTTTTGGGGTTTTTTTTGCCATCATAACAACTCTTACATTTTGGGACTGGCCATTGAGAATGTTACATCATTGTTGTCACAAAGTAAATAAAATAGTCTAATGCCACTGCAATTTTCTGATTGGATTAAATAAACAAGACACATAGCTGTGTTGATATGTGATCTGTATCTGTGCAACTAACATAACCTTTATTTTTTGGCCGGCAGATATGTTAAGATTTATGTGTCATTAAAACACTCACCCCACCTCTTATCATCATTTCTATGATCCCACAATATGTCTCTAGGCAGGTAAAGGGAGGAAGCGGTGTAACAGGTGTATGACAACAGCTGGGCCCCACCAAAGCTCAAGACGTGCATTAAATCACCCTGGCCCCGCAGCAGAAGCTATCATCATGGAGGCTAAATGCGATTAGTGTCCAGTGGTAATCTAGTGTCTATTCATTCCTGCTTAGAGTAGGTGACACATCTGATTTGGAGGATTAGTCCACCTCTCCTCGCGGTGCAGGGGAGGGCAAATCAAAGGGCCAACATTAGGGAGGCAGTTTAAAAAAAAGGAAGGAACACGACGGAAGAAGGGGAAAGGATATCAAAGAAGCAGAAAGGGGAGCAGGAGCCATGAGCCCAATGCTCTTCCATAATTAAAGCAGACAGTTCCTTTGTTCAGCCATGTTATTACCGTAACCCAGCACACTGTAGGGGCCACGGCTGCAGCGGGCGCTTCAGTTAGTGCCTTCAAAAACATGTGTGACGAGAGGCCATGCAACGCGCAAAACGCCGTCTGATGCAGCACATTTCGCCACATGATGAGTTTAACATTCCAAAACTTTCCCCCCCGCTATAATTACACGAGTCTAATTAACGTTTTGAAATATCGTTTTGCCCACAGCGCACGCCGATTTAAATAGACCCATTATCCCTACGAGACAAAACACTCACAACAATCACATGCTCGTCCATAAATAAGCCTGTGGAATTCTGCAACCTTGCATGCACACACACACACACCATGCCTATTTATCAGCTACCCATTAAAACTATGTTTTATTGCAAAAGAAGACACATTTAGGAGCTAGCGGTTGAGAACATCAAACCGACCAACCATGTGACTCACCACTTGATGCCACATGTAGCTATGAGTCTGTTATCTAGGACTCTGGATCCGTCTCTCCCGCATCTGCGACCGTTTTTACCACCCAAGCACATATTTTGCTTTTGAATTAAAACTTTCCTCTTCTCCACAACACAAATAAATAAAGACGCACAGACAAGTGCACAGATTCGCACACTGTTTAATTTGCCGTCCCCTGCGGAATTGACAGCGAGGGCTGTCACATAACTCATCAAAGTAGCAGTCGTCCTAGAGCGTCCCCATCTGGGTTCAAAGAATAGGCACGCATACAAATGCCTGGGCTGGGAAATAAAAGACACCTCATAAAAAAATACTGCTATGATACAATGACACACTGCTCAATATGGTATCGCTCCACAGCGCGTGCTCCGGAATCCATACTTGGCAATGTTGTGATACATTGTGATGTGCATATCGCGCAATGGCAAAATAATTCTAAAACAGGGAAACAATTACACCTGTGAGCACAGACCTTGGCGTGTGCCGTTATTAGATGTTCAACAACATGCATTCATACACGTCTAATGTGAAGCAGCTGAGATGAAACGAAACCGTCATCGAAGATACAAGTAGACTAAGCAATCATAACATGTCTGCAGTCTGGTTGGAATGTCTAATCCGTTTACCTTCTGGAAAACCAACGATGGAGCTGACACACCTCAGCTATAGTATCACCAGAGAACACAGTGCTGCTAGAGTGCACATCACTGTACACAGCCATACTGATTGTTTATGAGCGCACACTCATAAACAGCAAAAAAAAACACATACGCATACACACACATCAGTTAGATTATCTAAAGGACACACCTACAAAGCTCAGATTTCATCATCCCATGAATGTTCCATCCTAAATGCAGGTAAATAAATAAATAAATGAATGAATGAATGAATGAATGAATGAATGAATGAATGAATGAATAAATAAATAAATAAATAAATAACAACAACAACAACAACAACAACAATTTGCCGTCCCCTGCGGAATTGACAGCGAGGGCTGTCACATAACTCATCAAAGTAGCAGTCGTCCTAGAGCGTCCCCATCTGGGTTCAAAGAATAGGCACGCATACAAATGCCTGGGCTGGGAAATAAAAGACACCTCATAAAAAAATACTGCCATGATACAATGATACACTGCTCAATATGGTATCGCTCCACAGCGCGTGCTCCGGAATCCATACTTGGCAATGTTGTGATACATTGTGATGTGTATATCGCGCAATGGCAAAGTAATTCTAAAACAGGGAAACAATTACACCTGTGAGCACAGACCTTGGCGTGTGCCGTTATTAGATGTTCAACAACATACATTCATACACGTCTAATGTGAAGCAGCTGAGATGAAACGAAACCGTCATCGAAGATACAAGTAGACTGAGCAATCATAACATGTCTGCAGTCTGGTTGGAATGTCTAATCCGTTTACCTTCTGGTTGCGACCTATCAGTTATATCAGTATATCAGTTAGATTATCTAAAGGACACACCTACAAAGCTCAGATTTCATCATCCCATGAATGTTCCATCCTAAATGCAGGTAAATAAATAAATAAATAAATGAATGAATGAATGAATGAATGAATGAATGAATGAATGAATAAATAAATAAATAAATAAATAACAACAACAACAACAACAACAACAACAACAACAATAATAATAATAATAATAATGAGAACCATCATCATCATCATCATTATCATCACCATCATCATCATCATCATCATCATCATCATCATCATTATCATCACCATCATCATCATCATGTGTGTCAATGGCAAAGTATCAGCACCAGAGGCATCAGCACCAAAACTCATGTTTCACGGCGGCACTCCTATTGAAAACCGTCAGATGATACTCGTCCCTACATAGTTTCTCACAGGACGCCCGACAAAAGTGCACAATGTAAAACATATTGCAAAAAAAGCCTTCAGTTCACAGCAAACCTGGACCACACCAAGCCTTTATTTCACTGAAGCGTATAATGTACGCCCTGTGAGGTTTCTCCCTTTCAGCCTGTGCATGCGTGTCATCCACTCTCTGTGGATACAACTACACAGAGCCGGAGACAGAGAGAGGGGAAGGAGACATGTATGACATGTGGTAAACGCCCTAACCATTAGGCTATCAGGTCGCCCGCGAATGAATTCTGGGAAAGAAAGGGAGAAGGGGGCGGAATGTAAAGAGAGAGGAAGCAAAAAGTGAGACACTGCAACAGATCGCTGAAGAGAAAGAGGGAAAGGTTAATTAATGAATTTAAACAGTTGGCAAATATAACAATATTAAAACAAGATCAATTTGTTAGCATTAAAATAAAAAGCTACATTTCTCCTGAGGCTGATCATTTCTTAGGGTTTAGTCACCACACATGACAACTCATCAAACAAACACAGCACACAGTGGCTCTGTCCAAATGTGCTATTCAATTACTATCTCATCTGTTTACATAATGAGACTTTGTGGTTTTACGCGGTTTCGTGTCACATATTATTTCCTGGCAAGACGCAGTGACTTGCAGGATTCTTCACTGGTTGACTGACAAACACACAACGTGTTTGTTCAATCTGCAATTACACTGAGCCAGACTTAATGACGCAAAGCGTGGCACCTCTTGTCCTATTTATGAAACAAAACTGCATATGAGCATGTGATCTGAAATATCAGACTTTTTTACCCTTATAGACTAATGACACCTGGTTGTACAAATGTATTATTAGAATTGCACTTAGTGGTGCACTTTGTCCATTGTGCACAACACATGATTAGAAATGTGATTTAGCTTGATGTTTTTGTTTCTGGAACAGAATGAGGACATTCTGGTTTCACACCCGCTTTCTATAATATCTAATATTATCCTGTACCTCTGGGATGTGATATAGGCATCGTTTAGGCCATCGGCACCAAAGAATGACAGAGAGTCGTCCTGGCAGTGGCACAGAGAGGCTCTGTGTTACAGAGACACTGGGCTGGAGAATACAAATCACACAATGACTTGTTCTTAACAAAGAAACTCTGCCTGTGATGTGGGATTACTTGTGACTGTTGCCAATATAGAGAAATGTGGCGTCAGTAGCTTCACAGCTGCAACCTCCCTGAACTTCAACAAGAGCAAACGAGGCAAAGCAATTAACAAGCAAGATAAAACATCAGCTGTGATTGTGACTGCTAATGTTCCTGCTACTTCCTCACACGCTTCCTTATGTGTCTGAGGAACACCCGGAGTTTTTCAAAGTAACGTTAACGTCATTTTCAGTGACTGAAACCTCCGGTTAAGCCCCATTTGAAACAAATATGCGTCTTTACTATGATACTATTATATGCATCACTAGTGGACACATTGCCTCTAAAACTTGTCACAAAGCTCAATACACATAAAGATACACTGGTTTTCAATGAAATCCAATTAATACCCAACTTTGTTAAAAACGGGAAACGTAGCAAATAAATAATCGATAATCGTTGACTAATTGAAAAATTTGATTATAGATTAGTCGACTACAAAAATAATCGTTAGTTGCAGCCCTAAATTCATACGACAGTCATGTTCACAAAAGCTGAATGTCTTTAGTGGGACTTAGTGCAGACACTCCCTTGTTTGTCTTAGCATAGCTTCAGCATTAATGTAGTGCACCATACAGCGTATGAAATGTAGTATGGCACATGAAAAAAACCTTTCCCTCCTCTCAGAGGGGAGGGGAGGGGCGGGGCGGGGAGGGGAGAAGAAGGATCTCCATCGTGAACACGAGGAGATCATCACGTGGAGTCACAGACACAGGTCGATGTTAAAGGTGAAAACATCTCAGGCGGTGTTACAACATGCTGGGGAAATGCTAGTAGGTCTAACAATGTGAAAAGTTGCGGGCAGGTGATAATCCATTATAATAGATCAATTTTCACACTGCGCACGCCGCTTCTGCTGAATGTGACCCAATCACTTGCTGAGTACAGAGCGACACAAGGTGTTCGGGGGGGGGGGACTGA
>JAFBJQ010012954.1:261033-290452 GCA_016785345.1 Trinectes maculatus
ACTACAAAAATAATCGTTAGTTGCAGCCCTAAATTCATACGACAGTCATGTTCACAAAAGCTGAATGTCTTTAGTGGGACTTAGTGCAGACACTCCCTTGTTTGTCTTAGCATAGCTTCAGCATTAATGTAGTGCACCATACAGCGTATGAAATGTAGTATGGCACATGAAAAAAACCTTTCCCTCCTCTCAGACGGGAGGGGAGGGGCGGGGCGGGGAGGGGAGAAGAAGGATCTCCATCGTGAACACGAGGAGATCATCACGTGGGGTCACAGACACAGGTCGATGTTAAAGGTGAAAACATCTCAGGCGGTGTTACAACATGCTGGGGAAATGCTAGTAGGTCTAACAATGTGAAAAGTTGCGGGCAGGTGATAATCCATTATAATAGATCAATTTTCACACTGCGCACGCCGCTTCTGCTGAATGTGACCCAATCACTTGCTGAGTACAGAGCGACACAAGGTGTTCGGGGGGGGGGGTCTGAAGGGGAAGTGGGATGGGACAGATGCCAACTGCAGCAGGAAAATGATTACCCAGCCTTATGTCACATGACTTCCAATTCGACCCCCCCTCTTCCAGTGCTGAGGTCGCCGCTTCGCCATAAACCATACGGAGAGACGGACAAGCTGCACCAGGTAGTCTGACCCAAGGTCAGTCAGATGTTCACCTAATGAGTCTGCCAGTGAAAGATGGAGAAAAGAGAGGAGCTTTCATGGACAGTTTCTGCGCTGACGTTCACTCAGGCAAACTGTGCAGTCAGGGATTTTTGCCCTTGTCCTTCAGCACCTCCTCATGTGTGGGTAGGGTCAGGGCGGCGTTCCCCTGTGGGACCAACATCGTGCTGCCCAAGTCATGCAACACAAAGTCAGCCAGCGGACAGAGCGAGATGTTATTTGCATGAATTTAGATGGTAATCCTTGTCTTTTTTTTCAAAAACTTAATACAACATGGCAACTAATTAACAATTCTCATTGTTAAATGTTTTATAAGATAGGCACCCTACATTTAAATGACATGTTTTACACTTTAACGGCCCCATATGTCATGGTGGAAGTGGCCATCCAGATTAATAAGATCCTAATCCTGTTTTTACAGGGTCCCAGTGGGCAGACAAAAAAACTCTGGTAAATATTTACCAGCAGAAGAATTTGGCATAACACTGGTAGTTGGCACGTTGGCTGTGAACGCCTTCAAGCAGGCCATGCAGTTCTCAGCAGAGACAGACAGAGGTCATGCATATGAGAGCGTGCAGCGTGCCTGTGTTGACCTGGGCCACTCATAATCCTAAGCCCTCACTGACCTGAGCCAACCCGAGTCCACCTGCCCTCAGCCCACCCCCGCGCAGCTACCACCACACATACAATCTATTGCTGTGGGAAAGAGTGACGCTGTATGTTCTTCCAACAACGTGCCAGCCGGGAATGTGCAAAATGAAATGAAATCAGGTCGACTTCATTCAAATGTGAATCACAGGTTGTTGACAGTGGGAAACGCAGGCACTGAGATCCAGGAATGATTTGTAAGCATTTCCTGTCTCGTTCTCAGGAACGTCAAATAAACACGAGTAGAGTAAATAAGCGGTATTAAATATATGCGGCAGAATGAGTTTCCAATTTCCCAGTCAGCTCTAGAGACATTCAGGGGCTTAGCTGCAGCGGCGATGAATACACAGCAGCCAAAGTCCCCCAGCTGATCTGGACTCGCTTTCCCACCTCCTCCACTCAAGGTCAGATACGCACAACAACACTGGAGTAGAGGAGGGGGTGGGGGGTGCTGGGGGGGCAGGCAGTCTGACAGGCAACAGGAAAAAGCGTCAGTACTGGCAGCCCCGCGCTCTGACCGACGACCCTGCCAAATTCTCTGATTGTGCACATGTGCCGCGTTGCTCTTTTACAGCCTGAGCGACTGTACTGCTGCCAGCAGCACAGATACTGTACGGCAACGAGCATCGTAACACAGCAGCGAGCAGAGATGCAACAATCACTACTGTGCATCTTTACATGTGGCCTATAGCTGAGAAACGCGCTTGGTGACAAGACTAACTCCCAGCTGAGCTGTGTGGAGGTCACATGACACACAAAGCTAAGATCGCCATCTACATTTTGTAATAACAACCACAGAAGAAAGATGTGCGACTTTGCCCTTTACAGGAATGGTAACGCCGTTCACATGGTACATAATTGATGGCCGAAACAGAGACACTCCTTGTGGAGTAACTGTACGCTTGCCCTTTGTGCTCGGAGAACTGGAGACGCGGCAGCTCCGCCTTATGACGTTCGACGAAATCTGTGACGAAGTGGCGACGTCCGGATACTGATGGAGTCCGCCGTTCCTGCGAACTCCACGTCGGGTAACCTGCGGATTCTGCTCAGCCGGAATTTTGATAATGGTGCCTGCAGAGCACAGTCGATCTATGCATTTCCAGATATGAAATAATTACAGTTGCAAGAGGATGGATGTTTAAAGAGAGTCCAGCCTGAGGCATGTACCATGATATTTGAGATGTTAATACACACCCTGCTACTCAGTGACATATGTCAACAACACATTCTGATGGAGTCAGCGTGAATGTACTGTATTAATGCTAAAGCTTAAGAGAAACTTTATGATGCAAACACGTCCATTGCAGTGTATGGGGCCTCTCTCGTTATTCATTCAGTCTGATGATTTGGTCACATGACTCCGTTTTTTGTTAACAGTGGTGAGATTTGTCTCGCTCTAACAAATCTGTAATCAGAAGATCTATCCATCTAAAGCTGCTGAACAGGAGAGGAACATATATATTTCTCCTGTGCCATAAGCAGTATGTCAAACAGACACTGTGTTGTCGCGGTTGTTGGAGGGCGTAAACATTATTTCAGGATGATTGATGAAGCGCGCAGTCAGATGCGCACTTGTTGACATTCTGCTGTCATCGGTTTTTGTTTTTTTTCGCAAATGTGGATACATAGCTTGAGATGTAGGAAGACGACGGCGTCGTTCTTAACCCCACCTACAACGCGCTGACCTGACGGCTGCTTCTGTAACTGAGGAAACAGGCGTCAACGAGCACGACACCAGAACTATTTACATAGCTGAATAAATTGGGAGGTGGGAAACAGACCAGCTTTGTGCGTAATGCCCACAAACAAAACACTGCTAAAGTAAATGAAGCCCTATAGGTCAACTGAACTGTAGACGCCCTCATCTTCCAATGGAATAGCATTGGGGGAAAAAAGGAGAAAACACGTGAAATCAAAAATGTAATTTTTAAACAAGTGACGGGACGTCAGCTGAACCACAATTTACCTGCACTGTCAGTGGACTGGGAAGAGTCGCAGATGATGGACGAAGGGATTAGTACAGGTTTACCACCGTCAATACACTGTGACAAAGGGTGTGTCATCACAGAGAGCTTGTCATGCGTGAGTGCACATTTATACACTGACACACACACGCACACAAAAGAATACAAAATAAAACCCTGTCAATCCCAAATTTGCTTTCGATTGCCTCTGTGTGAAGTTGAATTACTGCAAAAGCCATAAATTCCCCATAAAAATCCTAAACTCTGTGTTATTGTTTGACTTTTATTTTATGGCGCCGCTTTTAAACGGGGGCTGGAAACAGAACTCACTGTAAATGTTTATGTGCGCCAGCGCTGTGCCATTGTACGGCGGCGTCGCACAAATAAAGGCATGAATAATTCTAGGCCCGGGTGCTTGGACGCTGCCGAGAGAACCGGCAAGATGTGAGGGGGCTGCGAGGAGGCAAGACAACACATCCGCTCGCCACATGTGTTCTCCACCCTCAGAGGAGCCACCAAACTGTAAATCTGAACCAGACCTAATACAATGGACGGCAAGAGATGCATATTACGGCGGGATAAACGAGCAATGGAGTTGAGGTAGAAGGGGTTAAGGATGGCGCCACAGACAGACTCGCTTAATCACTGCACTAATGTGCAGCAGACTTGGCGTCCGAGCATCTCACACATGCACCAAAAACACTTGAATGCTCTCGTGAGCTGCTCTGCATGTTAACTCTTATGTAAATAAAGCCGCATTAACGCACGGCTCGTAGGGTGATAAGGCTATGGTGCAGGGAGACGGTGGAAGTGAGGAAATGAGAGTGACGGGTCATGCAGAGGTCGAGAGAGGACAGGGGAGTTTAACAGGCAGACTCCCCTTACAGGACAGGAAGGATGGGGAGAGAGAGCAATCCTCGATTCCACTAAGCTCTTGGCTCCGAGGCAGACAACATCTGTAGAACGAATTTATTTCCACTTAACGTTGCCTTTTGGTTTTTTTTTTTGGTTTTTTTATTCTCTTTTTCTTTTTTCCTGTGCTCATAAAGAAAAGCAGAGCGGGGGAAGAAAAAAAAAGAGAGCAAACTAAAAAAAAGAGACTAAACTCGAGCGAGGCTGCCAAGTGGAAAGTGACGTACGAGTACAAATGAAAACAAAACAGAAGGAATCCACGCGCCTTCTATTAACTATTTAACTATATGAGGCCGGTACTTAGGTTTGCATCTTAGAAGCAAAGCGTTGTATAGCAAGTACAAAAAATAACCTTGGTGCCTGATATGTTTTGAAAAATGAGGCACTTACGATCTTCTCTACAACACTGGTGAAACCTACTTCCAGTATCTGGGGCATCTGAGGCTGGAAAATGGAGGATGTTTTGACTCCACTGTTATGGTGAATAGGATCAAATCTGTGTTGAGCTGCTTTTCTCCTTATTGTTGTATCTTATGGTGACCTCCTCAGTACATCCATAGAGCCAAGACTGGCTGAAACTTTATTGAATGGCTCTAATGCCATATGTTTCGATTTGAAAAGATCACAGATGTGACTTGAGATATAAGAATGAATGGAAAGCAGTGAACCTACGCTTAAATACGAGATCTGTCACCCTGCGGTTACAATTAACGATCCCCGACGGACAGTGAGAGTGATGAGGGTCACGGAGGTTAGTTAAACGCCGCTGGGTAATTTATCAGGCCGTGACAAAAACGATGCAAAGTGGAAGTAGAGCGACTGGGAGGAGGAAAGACACTGGGACGTCGAACAGTCTGCAGAGACGTCTTGGGACAGGTTGTCATTGGCCTGATTGTCAGCCCTCTCCTCGCACACAAACGCACCCTAGGGTCAACATGTGGGGTGACAGACGCGGAGCGAAGGGGCCCCGGGTGCTGTAACAGTCTGCAGTTGATTTAGGAGTTTTGAACATGAGCCAAAATTCCTGAAGGAACAGAGTAGGCAGGGGGCCTGCCATAAAACTGAACCCAGAACTGGAGGAGAAAGAAAGAAAGAGGAGGAGAGAGGGGAAAAGAGACTGTGGTAAATATAAAATAGCCGTGTGTGTGTGTGTGTGTGTGTGTGTGTGTGTGTGTGTGTGTGAGTGAGAAAGAGAGCGCAGACGAGCTAGTGAAACAGGATTCTGGGAAATGGGGGGAATTCCAAATGGGAACACTGGGGCTACACTGTGAGCAGGGTGCCAGACAGATACCCAGCAATGTGTGTGTGTGTGCATATACAGTATCTGTGTTGGCACGGTGGGATAAAGTATATACTGTATGTGTGTATATGCACGTCTCCCGAGCCAGCATCATCTTAAAAACTGTTGCAACCAGTTATAAATATCATGTGAATATTTAAATATTTTATCATCCTTAATTATTACAAAATATCATACATCTAGTTTATTTCCAGGTATTTTTTACATGCACAAAATCCATATTTGGATGTTCTATTAGATTCTGCAGTAGTATTGCATGAATAATATGGTAGTAGGTGGTTCTGAACCCAGTCCAGGGACTTACGTCATCTTACGTGATGGACAACAAGTTTTTTGCTTCATACAAATGTTCAGAATCCACATTCTGGGAGAAAGGGCTTCAGAGGAAGACTGTCTGTACGTCTATAGCCAGAGAGCTGCAGACTTTCTCTGATCGATGTGCGTTTCACCTTTACTGGCCCTAAGCAAACAAAGTGCCCTGCCTTCATTCATCTATACAGGTCCCTTTTCAACCTGTTGGCTCACAGGGCAAACTATTAGTTTGAGGACGTGGAAATTTCCTCCCGAGAACGAGTCATTCAATGCACCACAGGGGTTGAGACTCTTCTCAAATCTCATGTTCAACCACCTGAAACCTGGTCGTTGCAGCGCGCTCACCAGCCGACTCCCTGCAGGCTCCGAGAGAGGCTACACTTTCAAAATACTCACTTCTTATGTACAAAACCTCCAGGACGTTTACAACATGCAGTCAGGTTCGTTGTGCTGAGAGGCAGTGCAATTATCAATGACATAAAATAAAAGCCATTGTTTCATATTAGGCACTTAGATCGCTTCACTGCGACAGTTTGCATCATCATCACCTTCTGTTTGTTCGTCAGCGCGGACTTGCACATAAATGTAACCACGCTGTAGGGGAGTGTATAGGGTGTGACACAGCAGGAAGGTGGTAGCAGACAGATACTAACTAGAACTAGAACTAGATAAGACAACGCTTTCCAGTAACAACAAGAGACGTTATCTGGATTAAAATAAGTCATATTACTTTTTATAATATGTTTTTTTTTTAAACAATCTATTTATGCTTGTTGAGTTAACCTATACGCCTATATGTTACATCCCCCAAATGCTGAACGCCTAAAACCATAAACCGTAATGTAAACACATACATTAAAAAGTGAATCTGAAAAGAGGAGTTGTTTTATTGTAGCTAAGTGGTGGTTTTGCCTGAGCCATTGATCATTTAGGCAATGGCTGAGCTTTCTAACAGGCTTGGTGAGTCTGTCTCACTTACCCCCCCTTTTCTTCCTCTTTATCAGCGCCTTCTATTTATAGCACCTTTACTGCAGTGGTGCAGCTTAGTACAGTATGTTCCATACAACACAGGCCTCTCCTGACCACATCGCATGTCTATGCATTCGTCTCCCACCTCTATACACACAAACATATCTCGACAGGAGAAGACACACATAATAACATGTATGCAAACATATCGTGCAAAAATGGAGACTCTCAGCCTCGGGCATGCACACACAGACAGAGACAAAAAGACAGTGATAAACAGGGTGGGACAAACTCAGACACAAAACAAGGACACGAGTACATATTTATGGACTGAAATACAAAGAGTGATATGCCCATTGACTCTGGGACACACACACACACACACACACAAACAAGTGTCTTCATATGACTGTAATCAGCACACCTATTTTTGGTTTAGTAAACAACATTATTAACAATGATATAATATATCATAACATACAACACATTTAGACCCCCCCATCACTAATAATAATAATAATAATAATAATATATAATAAAATCTATCTTTATCTGCAGCCCTAACACGCTCTTCTCCAAACAGCTTACCTGTCGTTGCCCCATTTACACGCAGCAGGAGTAAATTTGGGGGTTCACTATCTTGCTCAGCTAACATGTGGCATGCAGGAGGAGCCAGGGCTCAAACCCAACCTTACCATTAATAGCCAACCCACTCTACCACCTGAACTACTACACATGCACTGATACTACAGATGACTCTTGTATCACAGCAAAATCACAACACGTGTTCACATTAAGACTGAGCTGATCGGTGTGACTGAGACAGGTCAGCCTGCTGCAGCCATTCAGACGAGAGGCTGACAAAAGAACACTACAACTGATTGGTATGAGGCAGTGTGCCGGGGTCAGAGGTCAAGGCTGAGACTGCGTATTTTCCGAACACAGCATATGGGACCAAAAAAAAAAAAAAACATTACAAGCCACACTTCTAACTTTTGACCTAAATCTGTGTGAATTGAAGCACAAAAAGTTCAGCCTGGACCAGTAATCAAACAATGAACACGATTTGTAACAGTACAAGAAAAACACACGCGCACAAACACGCAGAGGTGTGTCAAACCACACTGGCACTATTTCAGCTACACTCGCAATGACAGACTTGGCTGCGGTTTCACACACAAGGTGCTCTGCCAAAAAAGCACGTGGGCAATTTATGTAATCAAGAGTAAATATGTAATCAAGGGAGATAATGTTACCTCTTGTGAATCACTCCGGTATTACTCTTCCTATTGTTGCTGGCAAAGACTACATGTTTATGCCCAATTAATAACCAACCAACAATCAAGCTTAAAAAACAAGACGTGTGTTTCTTTTACTACATAATCCATAGAGCTGTACTTCACCTCTCTGCCTACAGTTGTGCAGAAACAAAATCCCAGTATGGTTGTGTTTATTCATGGCAAGCTGAAACCTGCCCATGTGCTTACAGCGTTGCATTTTTTAATGAGAAGTTGTAGATCATGGTTCACAGACCTGGAAATCATCCAGCTGCAGTACAAAAAGCAGACCGCTGCATTCCTGCGCCAATCCCCACTTTACCTGCGAAACAAAAACTCGAAAATACACCGTTTGTATACACATTCAACTGTGTGCATGTGGGATGTGGTTTTTGTGTGCATATTTATATGAGCAGTAAGGCCTCATAAACCCAGTATGTTAAATGAATTGTTTCTTCCCTGGTCTGTATTTAATATTGCATATGGAAAGGGGACAGAGACTCCCAGAGATAATTCCACATGCCTGAATCAAACTCAAACCAGACCCGGCTGGAGCTGCAGCCAGCGCAGCGAACAGTTGGGACCACGTGGAGAGCCAAACCAGCGTCCACTGTACGTAGCCGGCCAGCGTCACTAACCCCAGGCATTTAATACTCCTCACTCCTCACTCTGTCTGGATTGGAGTCCTCCAAAGTTCATGTCAGTTGTGTGGCAAAGCAGTAGGTTTTTTTGTGTTTTTTTTTTTTGCTCCTTTAAGAAAAGTGGTCTGGTCTTTATTATGGTAACGTTTCGCTGTATCCAGTGTTTACAGCAGATTGAATGTAATAAACACACTGGCTACAGATATACTGGCCTCTCATTGGGATCCCCGGGTGGGGGCTGTTACCATACAGTACTGTGTATCAGGTCCTTCTCACCACAGATGCATATACACTGTCTTGGGCTGTATCTCCTCAGAGCATGTGCAACTAAATGACCCACTTTCCCTTCAAAGGAGATATGCTGTTCTCTGCCACTGATGCACGCTGATGTGTTACTCATTAAACCTGTGAACCAGCAGACAGTCGGCTTCTCGTGTCCTTAGCAGGAGGTGAGAGACACCGTGAGGTCCCAGTCTGCACCATGCACGTTATCTTGATCTCTAACCCGACGCAAGTGAACCCTGACACAGGGAGAGCAGGAAGCGGCCGGGGTGGTTTGACACAACAGCAGGTACTGTATCTGGATTGGTTGGATACTTTGAACCTGTTTCGCCTCCCCGTGTGAACGTTGGTGCAGTGGCAGACCGGACTGTATATAACATATATGACGTGGCGGGGGTGGCGACTGTTTGAGCAAGAACTTTGTGTGTTCTTTTCACTCCCTGCTGCACCTGTTCAGCGCCTCAACTGACACCGCCTCAGGGACAGATTAGACCGAGGGGGAGTTTTCCTCTCTCTGTGAGAGCAGGGAAATAAGGGGTTGGGCGGTGGCGTGAGGGGGTTTATACATACATCTAGAACTTATACATCAATGGGCACCGGCGGCTTTGAGACACACACAAATAGCTTTTAGGCATTTGTTGTTTTAAACAGCCTAATAGCTGCATCATCAGCGTGACTTACTAAAGAGGGGCAACTTTAAAGCATTTCACTTGCACAGACAAAGAGGGATTTATAAGGCATGTTCACATGACCAGGCAATAAAACGACTCAATATAGCACATACTGTATTTAGGACTGTCAACAGATTTTTTTTTTCCACCGACAGTAACTGCAGTAATAGTTCAATGGCTTTTTTGTTTTGCATTTATTTGCATGATGTGCGTGGTTCCATTTCATCTGCAATCCAGCAAATGATGGTCAGAAATATCAGAAACGACCAAATCAGGCAGGACAACAGAGTATTTATATTCACTATTATAACTATTCATAATCATGGATAATCAATTTATTACAACCACCACTGTATGTTCTAGAGGTTGATAGACAGGTAGACAGAAAATAAGATAAACATTTAGTCGTGTAAAAAAAAAAGAACACACTACACTAATTGCTAAATTGTTTAACGGGCCATGTGTCCATATAATTAAAATGATTCTTGCTACTACAATTTTTCAGATTGAAGTACAATTATTCAGTGTTAGATGTATTACCATACACTGTAATTCATGCATACATACATAATTACTATGTATGGGGGAACAGTAAAACTGGTTACAGTAACAGACATCCCTGGAGAATATACTGCAGACTCCATGATGACTTGCCATGATGTGATTAGCACAGAGGCCCCTCACTCTGGGGTTTCATTTATAGACCCTGAACCATGCTTCATTACCATATATATATATCTCAGATGTATTATCATGCCCTGTAATTAGAAATTGGTACATTACACAGTCCCCTTACACCTCATGAACATGCATGTGTCGCCAGAGGCTCAGAGCCCTTTAGCAGGTAACTCCACAGTATCTGTGGCCTTATTTAACAATGACTACTACCTTTATTAACCTCCTGCTTTCCATTCCTGCAGAATACTGACGATTTGCCTGAGACACACACAGCTGGAGGGGTGTAGAAATAGTTGATTTCCATTTAAATGTACTAAAATGTCACAGTGTTAAATATTTGTGTTCCTGTTAGGCTCGTCGTCGGGGTGTCAGGTAACATGGTCTCCCTGTGAATTTAGAATAAAGCGCCCGGGAGAATTCCGCCATTGTTTGCTTGAAAGCAGTGGAAACGGTCTTATCTGTTTCACACTGGGGTTCCCGGTCGGCCTTTTGAAACGAGCTGCAGCTGTGGCCAGCCAAAGTAATAATACTGATCGCAGGTTAACAAGCAGAGAGGAAGTGACGATTCTTCAGAATAAAAGCAAAACATTTCAGCCATCAGGACACATCACTGTAATCAATACTTCAAAATGGATCTATCTATCTATCTATCTATCTATCTATCTATCTATCTATCTATCTATCTATCTATCTATCTATCCATCCATCCATCCATCCATCCATCCATCCATCCATCCATCCATCCATCCATCCATCCAATCATTTCTCTTTTTGCTATTTGCTATTTGTGGGTCCAGCTTCATAAAAGTAAGGATTTCATGTTCTTATTTTTAGAACAGTAAAATGGACATTATAAAATCAAAACAGGCTAACTGAAGATTACTGTCAAATGAATCACCATCCACACACGTACACATTGCTGGCAACAATTTCCCACTATTCCGCTGTCTAACTGATCAAGTGCCAAGATATGTGGCGACGCACTAACAAAAAGCCAGGAGTCAAGAACAAGACTGTTTTTAATATGTCCAAGTATCAGCTTTCCATTCGCTTATTGTGGTAAAAGCGCATTCAGGTTTCAGGGCTGTACCCAGCCCCTAAAGGATACACAAAATGTCTTTTGATGAGAAACAGTGAATGTAAACACATCTGTTTGTTTTTTGAGAAACTCCGCTGGGTATATTTGTATTGTAAGGTTAAAACAATAGTCCCACAAACAATGCTGCTGATGAATCTGCTGATGAATCCAAACCCAAATGACTGCAAACCAACAAACTCAACAATATTAAAAAACACACACAGGTAGCACAGCCTCATTACGCGGCATTAAGAAGTGATGTCCTGTATCACGAACACGTCATGCCTATGGATTCTATGACGCATGTCCATCATCATGACATCTGCTGCAGATACTTTAAGCATTAATTACACATCAAGGCTGAAAATATGAGATTTAAAGTCAAAGCAGTGTGCAGTGTGTTCTGAAACAAAAACAATCCTATCCATCAGAGACACTGTGAGGCCTCAGAACAGCATTACCTAACAATACACCACACACTTTCTCCTTGCTGCCAAATGCGGTTTGCACTTTTTCACTTGAGCCGTCAGTCTGACCCCAAAACCTCCGCCACCTTAATAAAGATGCTATATGATACGATGGCACGAGAATGAATGAAGAAGTGAGCATCAGAGAAAAGCTGCAAAAGAGGAACGTTTGGTGCTTTGCAAGAGGAGGCAAATAAAACCCACTTCCTTTCATTGAATGAGAGAGCTGTCCAAGAAACCGCACCGTTTCACTCCATCTGTACGATGCTGCAACCTAACATTACAGCTGCACCTTGTTTATCCTGCACCGCAATAAAACCATACGTAGAGAGCAGCAAGCATTTGCACTATGACACAATGACAACAGCAACACTGATGTATTAGAGCGGCACGCCTCCATAACTGTTCTGAGATTCAGCCTCGGCCCCTGGCTACAACGCTGGTCGAGTCATATATTACACTAATACAACAAGTCGAACTAATTCAGGCTGTTATTAGTCAGCATCATTATTCAGTCATTGTTTCCTCAGTGCCTGGAAATGTCTCTCAGCAGCGTGCTTGCTAATTGTTTCTCTAAATTAATCCCAAGCCTCTTTATAAAATAAAACCAAATGTCGATTCATCCAAAAGCTTTAAGGTAGGTTATTCAGTTAATTTTTTATCATGTGAAGAAAAAAAAAAGCCTTTTTAAATGTCACAAACAGTGAAGACAGCAGTAATATAGTGGCAGCCCGCGTGCACATCCATCTGACTGTAATGGTTTCGGTTTAAATGTCACTGTGCCTTTCTTCTGCGCAGGATTAATGACCATAAAGCTGACTTCTCCCAGTTAGAGCCAGGCAGGGGTTGAACGGCCACGCGAGGAATTCTATTCCCTCGAAATGAAAGTGAGGTTTAGTATGGAAGCTGTCCAAAAGCGTGCGCTGGGACTACCCGGCCAGGTGGTGACTCACACTGTCGGAAAATAAAAGTAATTCAGCTGCTGGCTCTGAGCCTACTCGCAGTTTGCCTGTCCCGCGTTCCAATCCCTGGCTGCAGATAAGTGTCAGCACAGCTCGGAGATTATCTCTGTATAAATTTGATCGTTAAAGACAACGCGTGTTTGCGTCTGTGTGCACGTGGAGGTTTGTACATATTTGTCCATTTGATTGTGTGTGCACTGAGCAGGGAGGGTGGGGCGGTGGTGTCCTGGTCTGTGTTTGTGGGTATGTGTGCCAGAGTGAGAACGTGATTCCCCTGATGGGTATGACAGATGGCCAGGGAGGGGCCCGGCTCCTCGCTGCCACCTGAGAAGCACAATATATGTGTCAGAGCTCCTCTCGGCTCCAACTGGCAGAAGTCACAAAAATGAAAGCACACGCCATTCTTAGTATTTCTGCAGACCGCAACAGAAAACTGAGTCTAACTGTAGTAACTTTCTATTCTGGATCCTCTTTCAGCCTGTTTCTTGTTTACATCTGCACAGAGAAAGATGGTGGTCACACAGCAGCCAATGCACACATCTCACAAATTTCCAGAGCACCAAGCAAGCCGCCATTAATCTGACTTGTTGTGATGATGCATGTGTGAAACAGGAAAAGAAACTTGTTATAAAGTTAAATTGCCTATAAATGTTACGTTAAAATAAGACGCACAAATATCTCTTTCACGAAGATGCAGAGAGCGAGAGGTGCGTTTCAGTCTTACAAAGAGATCAGGACAGAACGTGGCTCTGTTTTGAATAATGTTTGTGCTCAGAAACAAAGATTGTTGGGTAGAAAAGAAAAGCATCACTACAATTAGATGCAAACTGTGTGTTTTAGCAGTTTAAACCCAACCGTTTGTTTTCTTGTAAAACAACCTCTGTGCTTGAAGCGAGACAATAACTATCAGTTGTGAACTGTAAATGCTGCTGCTACTCAACACTGGACTTTATTTTTACCTGCTCAGCCAAGTCAAACATGAGTGCAGAGCTACAGTACACGTAATAGTTCTGGTAACTGTGAGGATTGCAACACAATGGGGTTGTCTTTGGAGAGGTATCGCTTTCAATTAAACACTGCTAAACGCCAACATAAACAATTACCGCCCCTATCCCGCGCCACAGTGCACACGTAAAGCATGGGCCCAAAATATGATAAGGATCATGAGCGACTATGCAAACTACTGTGACGCAACCTGTCAGACAGGCACAGCGTGTTGGACTGCGGACAGCAGCGGTGACGGAGTATTACAGTTCACACACAGAGACAAAAGCACTGAAGAATCCATGAAGCCAACGGTGGCTTCTGTGTGACACGTCATCGCTTTCATCACAACCCAAAACCAGTAAACACATCAAGCCAAACGGAACAGTTGCGCCGACGCGTGACTATCTGTCATCAAGCATAAACGTTGTGTTTGCAGTGAATTCAAAATCACATGCAGGTATCACTGATCTTTGATCACAGTATATTTATACACAACTAGAATGACCACAGCTTTTGTTCAAGCGTCTTACATAAATACACCTTGTAAGGGGGAAAAGATTTATTTTTTCCCGGCCTGTTTTATCGTTTTTAACAAGTGATCCAATACATGTACTTTTTATTTCCCACACATGCAGTAATGGCGTTCTCACCATTCATTTGGAGAGGGGCCTGGGTTTGATAGCCAGGGCTTTTGCAATGATGGCTGCCAAGTGGCAGGGATTGAATGTGAGGACTTTGAGCCTATATAAGTTCTCCTCTCAGAGAGGAAGTGCTGACTGTTGCAACTTGGGATCTGTAAACTGTGCGATGCTACGCTGGCCCATTGCCAGCAGATGTAAAGAAAAACTAACACTGAAACATTGCTGATGCAATACTGAGCTGACTTCACTGTGTCCATTAAGTTCTGAGTCATAGATCCATATAGATCCATTCTGAGTCATAGATCCATAGATCCATATTCACAAATGTCTAAATACATTTGGATACGTTTCAAATGCACTGGTTAGTCCTGATGGGGGAAATGTGTGGGAAGCTGTCCAAGATGTTACCGAGCTGTACATACAGTATGTGCCACCCAGCTCATATTCGCTATACATACTGCCCCCGCCACCCCGAAAACAAAATCGGATATCTACACCTGTGGAAATGCGACACTGTGTTCCAGCATGGAAAACTAAAACCAGGTCCGCCTCCACACCAGTCTTCTCACTGTGTGACACTGGGCAGGTAACACTGTAACTATACACTCACATCCTATTGATGCAGCTTCACAGTTAATTAAGTATTTGCAATTAAACGGACGCCTCAGGTTTACACAAAGCTTTGAAAACAGCGTCTTACCGTCGAGGTCGGGTGTCTTCACTTCAGCCGCGTCTCTATACTTTGGGGTCCCAGCTTCCGTCCCGCCACAGATCTCAGGGAACGCTGCAATCAGAACAGACAATCTGTGACCCCTTTGCCAACAAATTAAAAAAACAGAGAAACAAACACCGCAAGGAGTGAAAAGGCTTACACACTGATCCTGAGGGACAGGAGTTAGTCAAATCCGACATAAGGAAACGCACATAGCCACTGATGCATGTACTGCCAAGTCAAAGATGGCATAGGAGGAGTCTCAGGAGTTCAACAGAGGAAAATCCCAGAAGGAGGTGCAAGGTTTTCTTGCCTATGCAAACCGCTGTTGTTGTTTCATGTGACCAGCTTACCACTAAAAGGCTTAGCAGTCTAATCCTCCAGCCAAATGAAGTGTCTAACTTCAGGCTTAGACTGGCCAAAGGAATCAGAGGGAGTTTCTAGTATGAACATTTCACTGCAGGTCCTCCCCTGACAGCATCATCTCCCTCTCTCTGGACACTTCACTCTCCACTCAACGACGCCTCTTATTTCCTATCATCATATTACATATGATTATTATTCATCTCGGCTGAGCTGGGCAAGGCAACTCATGTTATTTATACTACTACTCTGGCAGTTAGAGTGATTCATTACCAGTCACGCCTCAATAAACATCATCAAGGTAACGATAAGACTCAGTTATTCTTTCTGTGGTGAATGCCTGTTCAGAAAGCTGGTTTTCCCTTTTTATAAACATGATGGCCTTGGTCTTGATCAGGGACTGTATCGGTATCTTCAGCTGAGCATATGGAATACTGCTTCATATCTGGACAACACATACATACATGCACACAGCCACATAATCACTGCGATACAGAGACATGCTGTGTGCAAACAAAAAGAACAACTTAGACAAAAGGGGGGACGTGCAAACTCCACACATAAATATAAGAAACACCTACAGCAATTGTAAGAATTACCGCCATGAATTATTGCCAATGAAGAAACTCCAGTGACCTCAGTGACTTTGACCTTTGACCATCAAATAACACGAATGGGAGCGTTCCTAACACATCGTATTCCCATGAATGGGATAAAGGGACGAAACATCATGCCTCTGGCCACAGCATAAAAAGACAAACCCATTCATGCACACACCCACTATCATTACAAAAATAACTTGGTGTCTGCCTTACTAGATTATTAGGCTGTGTCATTATCTGGTGACATTCAGCAAAGAAGCACCAGAGCGTTCTCACCTTTCCATAAGGCCAACCCTATCTGACACTGAGAAGATAATGACATAATTCTGTGACAGACACAAATGTGCCTGCTCGCTGTTGGCATTATCAGGAGAAATACGACTCAGAATACGTGTCCTTTTGCTATCAGATTTCGTCTCACAACTGCCACTGTCTCACAAATAAGTCAGGACATAATAGTTGCGCGAATGCTCCGTTTTCACTATTTTACAATGAACTTCTGTTTGGCAATTACATTTTCCCCTGAGCAAAGTGTTAAATACCACCTTTTTTTTTTACTTTCTACATAGTTTGCTGCTTTAAACCTGACTGTGTGAGACGTCATTGTAAAATACAGGCTTCTTCAATGGTTACAAAAAACATACCGTATATATTGGATAGAACTAAATATGATGATACACTGTTTCTCATGTGATGACAGAAAAACATATAGTGGTGTAAATCCCATTCTTCAGGGCAATTTCTGTAATCAGTCTAATTGAGTTCTTTCACGTGGCATGAAGTGCAGTTGGGACATTTGAATGACAGCAACACAAACATAGATAATAAAGCCATTGTACCTAAAAGAGGATCCTGCTGTTACACGGATGTGGTTTGGTTACCTAAAGTGTGACACAAATTATGGCGAAGACCAGTTTTGAGTCAACAGACTCAAAACAACACTAACCACAATAATCATGACAAACAATACGTGGAGTCTAAAGATGAGCGCAACAAACGTACAGAGGTGTGTTCAAAACGAAGCCCTGACTCAGATGTTTCGTGGGGCGTAAACTTGCTATACACCATATGGCAGAGAAACAGGAAATTGGAAGGAGATGAGGGCTGCAGAACATCTGCATGACAGAAAGACATGGTCTTGATTTAAAAACATGACAAAAGGTGCAACTAACAAGTAACATAACCTGAACATGTAGTATTGGCTCTGGCTTATGTGGCGCCCCGGGAGACTTCCTGTATGTGGGTGGCATGGAGCCCTGGGCAACCGCCCCTGTGTCCTATGCCTAGATTCACCACTGTGAAGATGAAATTCCATCCATCCATCCATCCAATTATCCGTCCATCCATCCTCCCAATTTCTACAACTTATCCTTCTCAGGGTCTCAGGATGATCTCACATTTTGAAATGTATTAATCTAGATAAAACTACATTAAAAGTTTGCTTTTCCTCTAATGACTTAATCTAATTATAAATTAATAATAATCACTTCAGACTGTGTGTTTTTTTAGACACTGGTGTTTAACTGCATCCCTCACCTCTCTCAGTCTTCCCAATCTGACTGACTGCAAGCAAGCGGCGTTTTTTTGCGGATTGTGTCAGAGGTCAGCGCGCAGAGAACGTAAACAAAGTTGCGTGAACTTCAAATATTTTATCACGTTCACCTCGGCCACAGTGATCTCAAAGATGAACGCGTTAACGCTGACAGCCATAATAATGATATGTAATTTTGGTCACATAAGAACAGCCTTGTTACCAACTCAGATACTTTTAAATTGAACTAATTGTATTAGATCATGTTGAAATGCTGAAAACAAAATACAGCTCAGTACAGAATTAGATACTACACCATATTTCAAAATGTTTAACTGAACACTATTGAGGGATCAAAGATTATGAAGTATATCATTTGAAATTTACTGATCTAGTGGCATCTGTATTATTTTGTCAATTGACTGTATTGGTGTGGGGGAATTATTACAGTAACTGAGCTGGCACGTGCACTGTTGACCCCTTCCACAACTCAAACCTGAGATGACCTCCTCGAGTGAGTGTGTCTTTAAGCAGCACCAGCACTTTGCTTGCACTGGCAGCTTTGGTGCTTCAGTGTGGCCGTGCATCTGATTCCCTGGCTAATCCATATGCTAAGCCAGCTCTCAGCCACTCAATGGGGGATAAATATGCATGGGTACAGGCGAAACAGATAAGAGGACCTGAGGGGCAGGGTTAAACCTGACAGCAGTCAGACCCACTTACCCACTGGGTTATAATATGGACCGTTTCAGGAAACATTGCTTAATGTTTCAACCTCGTTCAGAAGCAATTTATACTATTGCATCTCCTCAATAATCTAATCCAGTAGTATGGCTGGAGTCGGAAATTCCATACTTTCATAGTATATACAAAAATCAGTCCATATTTGTAATTAAGGCATATAATTGTGTCTAAGACCATTTTTTAGAATTTAATTCCTCTTATGCTCATTGTACACAGAAAAAAACATTAGATACCTCAAAGACATTTTTTCATGTACAAAAATATTTAGGCAGTGAAAAATAATCTTACTATTGGTACCACAGATATTAAACAATTTTCAAACATACTGAGTCCTATGCACCATACATTGCATAGATACAATAACAGATAGGAGGCAGACACATTGCTCTTCCTCATCTCTGCACTCTGAATAATGAATAACTGTCGACAAAGTACCACGTCTACACATGAATCCTAGTCTTGTGATGTACTTTATGAAACATCAACACACCATCACAACGACAGGTCAATGAATGGTTTCAGGATTCAGCAGACGTAACGAATGAAGGTACAGGCCCTAAAGTCGGGTTTTATAATCATCAAAGAGCCGTTTTTACTTCACCACATGACCACATCCTGGATATGAAGAATTTATTTTACCCCTGGCCCGTAATGGATTATTGGATTAGCCATGCATACAGTGGTTCTTTTCTTCAAGTTGTGTTTGATAACGCTGTGGTTGCTGTTGTTTCACAGACTGATGCGTTTCCTTGAAGGAACAGTTTAGCATTTTGTTAAAACCCTTACGCGGAAAACCCTATTGCTAGCAACATGTCTGCTAATAGCAAGTAACTACTTCTAAATACAACACTCTTCTTCAAGGAAGACCTCAGTGTTTTTCCACAATACACTCACTGCTTCCCAAGAGCATGTTAATATCTCTGACACCAAAGTAGTTAGCTTAGCCTAGCAAAGTGTCTAGGCAAAGCATAAACTATACGTAATGTGTTTTTTTTAATTTCCACAAAATGTTTTGTTGACTAAAACAATATAAAGGATAACAATAGTTTTAACTGATACAGCAACTGGCCACCTCCCATCTGCTGTCCCTGGGTAGACTAATCGTGCTAAGCTAGGCAAACCATGTCCTGCTACCAGCCCAGAAACAAACATTAAATAAGAATAAGAATAAGAATAAGAATAAGAATAAGAATAAGAATAAGAATAATTCTTTGAATATTATTATTTTTCAAATCATTTTTAAAGAGATTGATGCATTATGTGGTGTTTTTAGCTTCACTCTCGCTAGGCTAGCAGGTTTCAATCTGTGAGCAGACACAGACAATGTCCATTTTTATATGATAGCAAGCCACACAGGACAGTCTGAGTCCAGCTAATGATGTAAATCCTTTTTAGAGACCTCATTAAGAGGAATTTGTGACTGGAACCATCATTAAAGATGAAACACTGTATGACTGAATTTTTTAATGTCACTGCATCTATTAAACTAAAGTTGTCTTTTATTCTGCACATGTTGTTTCCTTGTGGGCTTCCATTTTTTCATGCTGAGGCTACTTGAATATCTGTCCCATTCTTTATCTGAGTTATTGGTATGCCTGTCCCGCTAGAACAAACATTTTGGAGGCAGACAATGTTGCTTAATCTTCACAATCGCTCTAGAAAAATGACACCATCTCACTTAACGAGACCGCAGCCACCGCTCATCTGTTCAGACTGATCTGATGTTGGGGAAGGAGCCATCTGTAAACACCATCAGACTTTTCATTTTAAAAAAAATCCTACAGGAGCGTGTAGTGAGGAAAAAATCAAAGCCTCTGCTGGGGCATCTATAACTGCAATACTTTTACTAATGTATGTGCAACTATTTTGATCGAAAAAATGCACAAGAAAAACACAGATTATATTTTTACATATTATTTATATATTATTTTGTATATTATTTTCATATATGTTATAAGTTTTCTTTTTCTCTTCTTTTTGTATCACACAAGACTTTAAGCAGTATGATTCATCAAAACAAAGTGCATTGTGGGAAATAACAACTATTTTTTAAAAGATGTTAGAGACTCAAATAATTTTTTAGCTAAGGAACTAACCAGACCTACAGCAAAAAAAAGAAAAAAAAAAGAATGAACTGGACTATTTCACTTCACTTCGCCTCACTAAAATATAATGGTCCTGCTGTGGGGCGTTTAATGATGAATATATTTTGAGGGGGGCCCTGGCTGTAGTCTGCTCCTGAGAGCTGCTGTCATGCCTACAACTGAGACTTAGACACAAAAGTGAGCTAAGTGCTCTCGATGCCAGAAAAAGACCTCAAACAGGAAGTGTTGCAGGCTCGCTTACACTCTGCCAAACCACCCACTGAATCACATCCATCTGTTTGCATATTATGCAAATCACACTGAGATACTTATGTGTAAGTCAGAGCGCATATGTGTTCATCACTCCAAGTGAGAGCTCGCTCCCAAATCAGCTTACTATCTCCCATCACACGTTCATATCAGTCATGTCAGATGTGCCACTGAGAGGACTCCAGCTCATGATCATGTCCCGACGGCCACAACGACTTAATGTCCCCAAACATTTGGACTTCGCGACGGATGAATGCGCGGTGTATTCCATCGACGCTCATTCCAGTCGCAATCCTAGTCACTGTCTTCCCAAAGCTCTGTGTATAGAATAAGTTATTTTCCACACAGAATTAATCCGGTGTGCTTTACTGTTATAACAACCTGCTGGTTTGCATAGTTTAACAGCTTAGCTGTTGCATACTCTCAGACACACTTTCACCCACTCAATCACACAAGCTCACACACACACACAAACACTGAAACACACACTCTGTGTTGTAACCGAGCCAATGTGGAGATTGATCATCTGGGCCGTATCCAAATTGAAGCCCGTCCTCCACCGCCATGCCAAGCATAATAACTCTCTCCTCTCTTTGCACTTTTCCTTGGCCAGGGAAAGGAGAGAGTAAAAAAAAACATGCATGGGAGGAAAGGAGAGCAAGAGAAAGAGAAGCAGTAGAAAGACGAACAATTGGATCGTGTCTTGACACCCACTGCAGAAGAAGGAATGCCTGGCTCTCAAATGTCTGACCCAATTTCCTTCCTTCCTCTAATCTATGGTAAAGAAGCTCTGTGACTCAGATACAGTGTTGCTGCAATTATATGAAAGGCAGTGCCCAAAGCTGCACCCCAACACACACACACACACACACACACGCACACACACACACACACACACACACACACATATATATAACAACCTGATCTACAGAGTGGTACTGCAACAATTGTAACATGAAAACAAAACAGACTACAATTGGTCTACTGTTCTCTCTATTAGCTGCAAGGTGTGTGTGTGCGCGTGTGTGGGTGTGATCATCCGTATACATAATGAGATGCCCCTGTTCCAATGGAAACAATTCAATAATCAATTCTACACTTGCTGGAAAAACACAGATGCTCATCTCTAATAATAAGTCAGTGGGCACAAATGTGAGATACAAAGACCCCAAAATATATTTCTGAAATGTCTAAATGTGCTACATAATGGATTGATGATAAATATGCAAAGATTATGATTATATACAATAAAACGGAAACCCTTCCACTGATTGGTACATTTTACCATACCATAATATTCCCTTGCTATTTCAATGTGCCGTACAATGCAGTTCTAGTGCAATTAAAATATTTCACTATCACTATCAAGTTAATTTTATTGTGATGGTCCACCCTACTTTAAAAAGAAACCTTTTTTAGGTATCAAGCAGAAGTTTGAGAAATTATATCTATATATGACACATATTTGGAAAATCAATACTGAAAAGAACAATGGTATTATGTGCATCTGCATGATTACACCAACACAAAAGTTGCTGGTATATTGGTCGGTGAGGGTTGTGAGTTTTTACTTATTTGCGCATGGACTGCATGACACTATTAAAAACTCTATCTGGGACATGTATGCACAGTAAAGCTGGGTTTCCTGTTACTCAATTGTACAGACTCTGTGTAAGTGTGAGTGCTGCTATGTAGTATTGGACACTAATGAGGAATTTTTTTTACTAGATGCCAGAAAAAAAATTAAATCCATACAATTAGGCTTGATTACAGGAAAATCAGAAGGATTATAAAAAAAATGTATGTCTTGGTATTTGGGGTAAGCTGGCCCCTTAATAGCAATTTGAAAAGAAAATTAAAGGAAACCAGTGAAACCTAAAAGGTGTAGGCGTTAATCTGAAACATATGGTATGCTTCAGGAAATGATTAGCAAATATGGCGAGAATACATCATTTGGGCTAAACCATGCAAAACCAGCAGCATGTTGCTATAAATCAATGTGCGGGAGCTGCTGCAGTCTGGTTGTACAGTTACAGTAGCAGAGCAGACATGCTCAAGTGATCAGTGGAAAAACAAAGGGAAGGAGTCAAGGCCTTCGGCAGGCAGAGGAGACCTGAAGTCACCTTGGGTCAACTAATCCCCTGCCGTCAACACTCGTGCTTAGCTTTTAACACACAGGTGTGCGTGTGTGCGTGTGTGTGTGTGTGTGTGTGTGTGTGTGTGTGTATATATATATATGTATACTTATATATATATTTAAAGAAGAATTTCCCCTCGGGGATGAATAAAGTCTATCTATCTATCTATCTATCTATCTATCTATAATGAAACATATATGTGTGTATATATATATATATATATATATGTGTGTGTGTGTGTGTGTGTGTGTGTATATATATATATATACTGTATATGTGTGTGTAGAGAGAGAGCAAGAATAACAATAGATAACAATGGACAATGGAACATTGCATAACAGTGGAAAGCAAAGGGCATCTACCCTCACATGATACCGTAGGCACACATGTAGCATACATATAGTAACTCAAGGTGAACTGTGTAGCATCTCTCCCGTTATACTTAAATTCTAACTCTGTTAACTGTATATATTAGTAGCTATATAGCGCTTTCTCTCTCTCTCTCTTTCACACACACACACATTTACACAAACATGAATACAAGGTCAACAGGGTCAGTGCTGCCTGCCTTGGCACAGAAGTAGCCTACAGATGTGAGAGGAGAAGGAGCTGGCTCTGGGGACCAGCTGGTGCCAGGCCAACCTGGACAAGGGTCAGGGGCACGGCTGTGAGAACATAAGCAGCATTTGAAGTGCCTTCTCAGGGCCTGGCCAGCTTGCCACTCTTGTCACTCATCCTGGGCCTCCATCTAGAATGTCCTTAATGCCAGGTTGATTATTTTGGCTGTTGGTTTTCATACCTATGTAAAATTTTGTCATATTCCTGGTATTTTGACAAAAGCACAGCTGCTCCTGAGCTCCTTTAACGCTTGGCTTTTTATTTGCAAAATGAAGGCATGAAATACACGTATATGTCAATCATTGGAAACGATTGACAAAAACACCAACTGCAATGTCTTCATCAACTGCAACCTGACAAACCATGTTTGGATACAGGATTGTTCCAGTTATAGACTTAATATCATTGTGCATTAAAGTCTGTTCAACAGTTGTGTTGTTGGACATGGCATTAAACAGTTTGGAGAGAGTTGTACAAACACAGAGCTGGCTGGGTGAAAAATGAACTGCACACGCCTGTATGTATCTGCCTTTTTACAGTCATCCACAAACACTGAGTATCTAATGCAACATGTGTTTCTTCACAGGACTGGGATCTTCAATCAGCCTGAGTGATGCCATCTAAACAAAGGCGAGCCGCTCGGCCGTTGTGAGTGCGGCTTTTAAAAGCCTCTCTGCTGATGTGACTGCATGTTTGGACATGCATACATATCGGTTGTATGTCATGCATGCATGTCATATGACTCTCTGTGCAGATGTGCAATGCTTTCATGCAACTTCCCTAAGTTTCCGTGTCCACCAATGCCAGGACAAAGCTGCCTGGGCTGAGGTGTTGCACTAATCACACAGCAACTGCCTCACAGTTTGCCTATTGAGTTTCCTGCTATCTGGGCCAGCTATGCTGAGGGTAACATGAGCCGGCACTCTTGCACCACACATGGAGACGCCGCAGAAATACAGCGCTCACACAAGTGGCCACACACATACACATTCACCATACTACATAGCCCTTGTCACATGGCAACACAGGCAAGGTTGTACGAGGCATGACTTTCAATACTTTACACAACTATATGCCAGGTGTGTTGATTGATGCAGGTGAGAGAACTCAGATTAGAAATGAGCACGCCTGCCAAATCAGTTCTAGTACAAAGATAAAAATATTTATGTGTGCACACGCACACAATCAGCACACAAGTTGGCAGCGCGATCCTCCCAGCGTGTAGCTACTTGGCTGGCAACACAAACAGACATCATGTGGCTCTGCAGCACACGTTACACTCCTCAAACATCCTTGGACATGTTCCAAATAAGGTGAAAGGCAGGATCAGATAAAATGCAGAGCAAATCCCAGAATTAATGAGGCTTTCAAATTGTCAACAATGTTCAGGGTGTGTGCTGGGTAGTGTGTAATCTGTACCACGTCGCCACTCGCACTCTGAGGTTTTTAATCACAGAGCAGTCATGAGCAACAGAATGCCCTCTGGCAGCAGCTTTCAGGGAACTGGAGATTTAATTAGGTTTGATCTTCTTCTTTATTTCTATTGTTTTTAGGCGCAGACTGCCAGCGCCTGAGCATTTACTCTTCTCTTTGATTATTTGGAAGTTTTACACCTTAATGCATTTCACTTTCAACACCCAACTGCACACATTAAAACAATATGTATGCAAAGAATAACAAGCTCTTCTTTTAATAATATTTCAGAGTTGAGTCAGTGGCACAAATAAACTGCAGTGATTTATTAATTTACTTTATGATTCATTATTTCAAAGGTGTTAAGCTGATATGCTCTGACAAGCAGCTTTTCTCCTGTTCAACCAATAACACAAACCCAGCAATCACACCTTATCTGATATGATAAGGAAGCGTGTCGAATTCTCACATCTGAGACACACATGTTGGGCATGTGGGTGTAGGGTAGGGCAGCTGGGTTCGCAATTCAGCATGACTCTGTAATAAAGAGTTTAAAGGTTGAGCACATATGGACAGCAAGATGCCTGTAGAGTTGCTTCAGATTGAAAACTTTCTTACATGTGGCAACACTACCTTTATCACAGAATTATTAGTATTCCAAAATTATCCAAATAATTATCAAAACGTTTACTCGCACAGTTAGATTTACTTCAGTCACAATGATCATTGTTTGCAGACTGTAAACAGGAAGTTGAAAAAAAAAGATTTTTCACCACAGTAAAAGCACCCCCCCTCCCCTGCAGCTGCAGCATAACGGCAGTGTCATTATTATTTTATCAAAAAGGGCCCCAGACTTAGACGTCTCTTTCTTTCATTGACCCGACTCAAGAGGTGTCTTTCAAATTTAATGAACCTACATTTTTTAAAAGGAGCAAATTGCCATCGGGTTACAAGTGTCAGACACGTTTTTGGACGTGATGTCAGAAAAAGAAAAGTTTCCCCAAACACAAAAGTGCTTAGTGGGCAGTATCGGTGGGGCCCAGTGGAGAGTGGGTCACTGTCAGTCACACCTCAAAGAAGCCAAACTAAACTCTCGCGCATAGTCAAAACATCAACCAAAGTCTGATTCCTCAGTCAGGGGAATATCTTGCGCACACACTAAACACTTGCTGGCCTCAGTTACAAAAGGTTGTGACTTGACTGCTGTAAAAAACAGACATGCAGCTGAAATGTAGGACATTCTCTGACTGGCTGATCACGTCACACTAACCCCAACCCAGAAACAGAGAGCGGTAACCTGTACATTTAAATAGTGCGCTGTCTTTCTATGATGTAAAGCACATCAAACGACAGGGCAAAACCTGAGTTGTTGGGAAGCAACATCTGATGTCATATATCCATCTATCCATCTATCTATCTATCTATCTATCTATCTATCTATCTATCTATCTATCTATCTATCTATATATATATATATATATATATATATATATATATATATATATACTGTATATGTATATATAGTATATACACATATTATGGTTAAGTTGAATTTACAGCAACAGCAAGGGAATAGCATTATGGGCTCTTGTTTTTAAAAAAAGATCTAATGCGTACTCACGCTCCTGCTTTCTACAGTAATGAAATGCTGACCTACATACAGTGCTGGAAGAACACGGGCAGCCGTAGTGGGACTTGGGTTTCAGCCAAAAATTGTGTTTGTGAAGTTTTTTTTAATCATTATTTACATTTATTACGGAGGCACAGAGCGCCCAACATCCATAAGAGAACACGAGCCAAGAGACAAAACACTACAGGAAGGTGCCGTAACTAAGAAAATACTACAACTACACAGGTGTCTACAAGGGCCAGCCAGGTTCATCATTTCTGTCCCCTGGAAACACTTGACATCTGCAACACAATCCTGTATCAGGATGTGTTTGCATTATGTTTGTGTACTCCTGTATTTACAGAATAGAGTTCAAATAATAAACTAAACTACTTTCATAGAAAGGCTCATTTTCAAGCAAATGACTATTTATTATGAAAACCTCTTAACCTCTTTATCACTGTAAAATGTTTGTTTGTCTGGACAATGTGAAGTTAGATTCTCTTTCTGTGACTTTCAAACAAAATATAAAGGTTATACAGTTAATACAGAAGTGAGCAGATGAATTGATCATGAAAGTATTATCATGGGTTATAGCACTGATACATTATGCAGGGAAGTGCAGGCATAACCGACACTGACTAATAATCAAACACTCCCTCTGCTGAATAACAGTGTTTCTAAATGAATATGAAACATCTTATTACTCTTTTATTGCGTGTCTGTAACATATACAAAGCTCAGCTCGTAACGCACACGTTCCTCAGAACGTCTGATTATCCACTGAGAAAGTGGAATAGTAAACGCGGGTTTAATCTGAAATCCACATGAAGGGAAACCCCCTGTATGCCACAAATCCTCGGCGTTTATGACGGGATAAAAAAACAGCAGTGGCTTTATTGTCTCGGGAACTGCTTGTTTTGCATGTCTGCGCCTGCGACTGCGACTTGACTCTGCTTCTTACTGGATGAATCGAGGCGGCCCTCACCATCACGGAGGGTCTATGAGAGCAGTTCAGTGCCAGCAAACGTCAGATGGGCTCCTGCTCGTAAAGTGCTCTGCTTGGCCCTGGCAAAAAAATAAAGCTCGCGGTCTGCGGTGCCAAGTCGACCCGGTGATGAAAAGCCAGTTGTGTGCTGCTCCACGTGTACCCGAGCTAATCCTAGCTGACTGGTGTTAATAAGAGAGACGCACAGCTGTGGACGACATCGCCGCTCCTCTTTTTGGCCCATAAGGGCAACTTTACAGGTGATTATTTTCTCTGGTGACGTGGAAGCGGATGAGGCACGAGCTGGCTGAGCAGAGAGCAACATCACTGGTACAGTGAAATTCAAAAAGAATAGAAAAAACACACTTTTAAAAACACAACAGTGAACAAGAGCCGGCTATCTCGGAGCAGCTGCGTGACATAATGTCACATGTCTGCCAGTGTGTTTGTGTGTTAGGGGGGATGGGCTGCTGCAGTATCTTGAAGACAGCAGGACCCCCAACAGTCTGTGTAAAGACTGCACTGATAATCTCTTGTCGTGTCCACCATGACGGCATGCTTATCAGCACCGTGTCTGAATGCAAACACAAACCAGCGACAACACGGCGCTGAAACGGGAAAGCCTCCCTCCTCACAACTAATGAGCTTTGAATTGCCAGTGAGGACTCATTCATTACTGGGCCTGCCAGATATTACAGCCGGAAACTGGAGGGAACCTCCATTATGGCAGAGAGCACAGAGGATCCACATAACTCTTTATTGTTACTGATGGAGATCAGCTGACTCGGCTCAACCTTTCCGAGACACTTTTAACAGACTTCATGTGATTGCACGTGTGCCGGGGCCCTGCTTTGCGTTAGAGCTGAGCAGATGAGTACATTAATTAACACAAATACAATTATTCGGCAAAATGTTTTCATAGATCCATCCCGAGAAATGTCAAACTTTACATCTTTGTAGCTTTTCATCCTTAAAAAAAAGTCGCTGTAAACAGTAGAAGAAGATGAAGTGTATGGTGTGTGTATGTCATTGTCTGAGCTCATCATGCAAATTAACCAGATTTCATTTATGCATGCTTGGACACTGTTACGCAATAATGTACAGACAACGCTGTCTGGTGTTCAGGCGGTCGTCTGAGCTACCTCTTCCTGCAACAGGGAGACGAGCCGCTTGCTCAAATCTCTAATATTTGTATGAGAGTGCGCTTTGATAAAACGCATCATCAATGCATCGAAACGCTATGTTGCTTAAAACAATCCATTCACCCAGTTCTAGTGCAGAAACCCGTGATGATGAGATGAGATTTTGTGGTCGGCTGCGTTCGCCCCGGCTGAACACATCCTATGAACTAACCTACAATCTATAGCATATGGGTGTTATAATCTAATTAGTCATAGACGAAAAACACACACACACACACACAGCATGGTAAAGGGCCTTGGGGCCCAGGTTCGAATGATCTAACTACAGTCAAGTGAGATCAATCAGAAAGTGAAGGTGTCCTTTCACCTCGGTAAAGGATCGTGCATTTAGTGGAGGCTTCATCCATGCGTTTCACTAACACACTGACAAATGAACCATACAGGGAACAGTATTTCCATTGTCCTTTTTAAAAATCTCTATCATAAAGGGATGTGGGGGACAGATCTGGGGCTCACTCCACTCACCACACTCAGTTCAGGAATAGCTCCTGACATACTGGCCTACCCAGCATGCCCTCTGCCGCTCTAGACGGCTCTGACATCATTATACGGAGGATACAGACAGGGACATCAGCTGCACAGCTGAGGTTATATAAGTGAGCGCTACGTTTCAAAGCATTCAGCGATGCTGCTTTACCATGGGGAACCGGGGGGAGGAAGGGGGGGGGGGGGGGGGGGG
>JAFBJQ010012954.1:290673-298173 GCA_016785345.1 Trinectes maculatus
GGAGGGGGCGGGGGGGGTGGGGCAAGGAGGCCAGGAAGAAAGCGAGAGAGAAACGGGGTCACAAAAAGAGAGGCCCTCTGGGGCGTTCACTGAGGGGAAAGACTGAAGAAGGTCACCTCTGGCCCCCTAAAGGTGCCCCAGCCGAGAGAAGAGAAGAGAAGAGAAGAGAAGAGAAGAGAAGAGAAGAGAAGAGAAGAGAAGAGAAGAGAAGAGAAGAGAAGTCATACGGGGCTACACCCATCCCACTGTGTTCTCATGTGTTGGTACCTACAGTATATTTCTTCCCTGCAGAGGAACAATATTTACATTGAGAGACAGAAAGATACAGCAGTAAGACAACATCACTGTCCGATCAGTTAGTTATGTAGTAGTTCAAACTGTATCCATAGAGGAAACGTTCATACTCGAATGGTGGATCTGTCCAGGGCTAATAATCAACCCAGAGAGAGAGCAGTGCGATTTAAACTGATGGATAATGATTAATGAGCAGTTGGCATCTGGGGCTATATCCACTGATCTGACATAAATTACCTTGTTTTAGGTCGACTCTGCAGGGCGCTTCAGCCGCACTCACACCTTAAAACCATAACAGCAGCAACACTTATTAACACAGGTGTACGCAGACTTCCTGGCACCTTTGACCTCTTGAGAGATCTGGGGTGTAAACTGGCCTATATTTTTTTAGGTAAAGTTTCTTTCAGACTAACAACCAAGCACATGATAATCCACATAACACGACTGGAAACACTGTAAAGAGGTTATGACTTTGAAAAAAAACATCTCAACTCTAATAAGTGAAATATGGAAGAGCATAAACTAACGTTTCACCGATGAGCCAGAAGATGGAAAAGGCGTTTCAGCACCATCTTGATGGATTCAGCTGTCAGAAGATAGAGCTTTTAGACTGTCACTCTGTATCAGCACAGAGCATGATACAACTGTGAAAATAAGTGTGACTTTAAAAAAAAAGAACATCTGAGCCTAAAAGGCTTTAAGTTGAGTGGTTACAGTGAGTGATTGAATTATTACTGTAATGTGAGAGATGAAGGCTTCTGCACACAAACAGCTGCAAATGCACTAAGCAAACTGTCGCCGTTATGATATTCATGATCTGCTGTGCTCAATTAGGCACCGAGATTATTCTCCCTGGGGATTTTCACTGGGTCTGAGTGGATGATAAATGTCTCAGTGCTGCCTCTCAGCAGTCACACTGAGGCGTGTGGGGCATCGCTCTGCATTATCCAACCGTTTCATGGCTACAATTCACATTTCTGTCCCGTTATGGCCGGCACATCCACAGTCTCCTGGAGACATATGTGGCCATTTAAGACACTGCTCTAGTATTGGCAGTTTGTGATTTACATTAACTGATCAGATCAGAGCCAGTGATCAGCCACACTGCGCTGGCCGTTCCCTTCTGTTATTCTCATAACCATAAAACAAAAAGGCAGATGGATGAACTATAATCGCCTGGCTGCGTAAATCAGATGCAAACTCCTCCATATCTACAGACATGCATGGATTACTGGACTGTATGCGCATGCTGATTGGACCAGATGAGCCAGTTCACTCTGTGTAGTTTGCAAACTGAAGTTTGTCTATAGATCTTAGCTACAGTAGAAACATATAGTAAGATGAGAAGATATCAGAAAGCCTTTTCTTACAGTGGCTGTATAAGGAAAGTAAATTAAACTGAATTAAAAATCTGTACCACAAAACATTAAGAGCTCCCCACTGGGATATTATAGCTGTATTATACAGTGATCCTATCGATTACCTATATGCCTCCGTGTGTGTGTGTGTGTGTGTGCACGAGAGCACGCCTGAGTGGACCATGCGCGCGCCGGAGCACAGCGGGCATGGATCCAAGTTCGGGGCCTGCGTGCAGCGCACAGTACCATGATACTCCAGCAGAAATAAACACGTTCACCGCTGCACGGTCACAACCGGACAGCGTTCGCGCACAGACACACAACCAGCAGCGCAGCGCCGCACCACAGCGGCGGCGTTAGCGCGGTGCGGCACCGTGTGGACCCCGGCTGCGGATCATCTGTCAAACCGGCCCAGGCTACTCATGCTAGCTCCGCCAAACAACTGCACGCGCACCACGCTGTGCGCGTCCGGAAGATTAGAGCCCGATAGGCGCACTTACCGTCGGTTACCCCCGCCCGACCGCACACACACCCACCGCTCCGGGTTGGCTATTATGGCATAAGAAGCGGGGAGAGAGTCAGCGGGGGCTGCGCCGGGTTGAGTCCGAGCGCAGGAGCAGCAGCGCTGGATGGCTCCACGTCCCCTCAGCCCCTCAGCCCCTCGGCTCCGAGCTCCGCGCGCAGTCTTCCTCCGAGCCGCGTACCGTCGCACCGCTCCTCGGCCTCCTTGCTGCCAAGCGTCCGTCTGAAAAGCACCACTTTGTGTTTGTTTGACTGCCGCCTTCCACCAGCGTTTGTATGAGCCGCACGAAGCTAAAGAGAAATACTACACGGTCTCTCGCTCCTCCCTCTGCTCGGCTCTACAGTACAGTAAACGCCAGTGGAACAGCTGAGGCTGCACAGTACCCACACTACTACTACTACTGCCTCTCAACTATCTACTGCTCTCTACAGGAACACCGCTGCAACACAACACACACACACACACACACTGTAACACAACACTGTAACACAACACACTGTAACAGCTGAGGACACGGCACAGAAACGACTGCTGCTGCTGCTGTCTCCCAACTGTCTACTGCCCAGGAACACCGCTGTAGCACTGCAACACAACACACCACTGGAACACAACACACCACTGGAACACAACACACCACTGGAACACAACACACACAACACAACACTGGAACACACACAACACTGGAACACACACAACACAACACTGGAACACACACAACACAACACTGGAACACACACAACACTGGAACGCGGGGCAACAACAATAATAATAATAATAATAATAATAATAATAAATGTTGCATTGGACACTCAGAAAAGCATTTTGGAATGAAAAGGGCAAGGGGGCAGGGGCTCAAGCCCCTAAAGCACCCCCCCCCCCCCTAAAGCCCCCCCCCCCCCCCCCCCGTGCATGGAACACACACACACACACTGTAAGAAGAAAGCTTTATTTGTCATTGTCACAGCACACTTATACAGTACACTATACAACGAAATGTGGTCTATGCTTTTAACCCATCACACACATGTGAGCAGTGGGCTGCCATACACACAGTACATACAGTACACACAGTACATACAGTACACACAGTAGATACAGTACAAGCACCCAGGGAGTAGTTGGGGTTAAGGGCCTTACTCAAGGGCCCAGGGTAGTGCCCAGAGTGGGATGTGAACCCCGGCCCTCTTGGTTTCAAGCCCAGGGCTCTAACCATTAGGCTACCACACCCACACAACACTGTAACACACATACACACGCAAACACACACTGCAGAACATCCCTTACGATTTAATGATTCATTCACGTCATCGTGGCCCCCCCCCCCTCCCTGCCCTCCCCTGTCTGAGAGGGGGACATCAGTCCACCTTGTATCAGACAGACAGCAGACACACTGTCCACCCATCACATAATAACATCTCTATATGAAACACAGTGAGCCTATTAAGCAATTGTAGTCACAATCATCTGTCCAGCAACAATCAGTCATTTCCGATTTATCATTTACTGCTTAGTTCAGTGTCTTTTTGGACAAAACCAGCAGTTTAATGTGACCAATAACTAACAACTACTTTCATTATGCTTTTTTTTATCAGTTATTTCAACAAATCCATCATTTCAAGGTATTATTTTTAATCTTTTTTACATTCTATTTTATTTTATTTAAATCTTTTACATTATTTCCTTACTGTGTCTTTTTTTGTTCCTTGTTGCACCTGTATGCCGAAACAAATTCCTAGTCAGTGAATCCTGTATTCATTGACAATGGCAATAAAACTGTTTCTGATTCTGATTCTGATTACATTTCTGTTTACGCAGCATAAGAAGAAATTGTTAACGTTCTATTCATTTGAACTGGTGCATAAAATGGTCAATTATTTAACTGATTGACAGTGAAAATTATATTATTTAATCACTTTGACTGGGAAATATACAAAATATTTAGATGCTATTCAAATGTGTGTTGTTGTTCTCTGTTTTCTTTGGGTCATGGACTGTTGGGGTCCAACACAATAAACAAGTCCAGCTCCAACCAACAGCTCCTTTCAGCAGTTTTTCATCACCTCATCCGTTAGTCACAGTGAACAAGCACCAGGGTCATTACTTCTTTTCTCAAACCGACACTGCAAAAACCTGATGATATTCAATGTACAATAGTAGATAGCAGCAACAAACCCACATGTTTTTGAACACAGACATATTTGAATGGGCCTTTTTTTAAAAGCTGTTTTATTCACAATATCTGCTTTTCATCATTACACCTATTCAATGACTACAACCACATCTATGGGAAGTTAGACAGACATGACTAATATCCTTCCTCTTCATACGTCCTTTCCATTTTATATTGAGAAATAATAACACTCCGCTCACTTTGATCAGCATAACAGCTGCTGCATATGGACCGCACGCCGTCGCACAGCCATCCTGAAAACATCATGGCGTCAGTGGATCTGAGAAACCAGTCAACATATGACTAAGTGAGTCAGCCCTTTTACAAATTCATACCATCACATGACATCTGAGACAAGTCGACTGCACTCTGCACACGGTCATATACATATTTCTGCGTCACTAATCCAGCAGACAAATATGTAGGAAAACATCAGCTGTGAGCTGATGTTAAAGGTCCAGCGAGTGAGTCAATTACAATTTTTTGGTTTTCAAACACATGACTGGATGAGCTTATGGTACAGAATAAAGGTTTACTGTAAGAGCAAAAGCCAGCGGAGCATACACATAAAGGATTGCTGCCTTTTGGCTTGATCCCGATGCAGGAAGCTGTGATCTGATAACCCGCCGGTGTCTCCTGTCGCACCCTTTCATTCCCACTTTGATTCCCCAAAGCCTTTGAAAAAGCACAGCATCTGAAGTGAGGCTCCTTTCACTGACAGCCTCATTAGTAGAAGTGACATATTGGGGACCTTCACCTGCTAACGAGTTAACTGTGCATTTGATTGTGCTAGATTCTGTTCATGCATGCGCGCGTGATTTACAGGTTCGCGCCTGCTTCAGTGTACAAACTCCCCCACAGCTTTACTGCTTGCAGGAATACAATCCAGCTCTGCAGCTGAGATCTTAGGAACAGCAATACCACCACGATTACCATAAATCTTCCAAATGCATTTCCTTGTAGCACAATGGGATATGTCCTGGGTCACATCTAGGTGACATCATCTCAAATAAAAACATGCATATTTGCCTACACAAATAAAATTTCCCTTCCACAGAGCTTTGTGCCAATTCCATTCTGTTTGTTGTCATATTTCAGTCTGGACCCAACTGGTGAACCAGCATTCTTATATTAAGATCCTTAAAGTCCTACTGTGTGGCTGACAATCCAAACCTATATTTTATGGTTTGGCAACCACAACATTGTTAGGACAAGATCGATTCCAAGGCTGCATATTAAAAAAACACACATCCTTCCAACACTAACCTCCAATGTTCAATCAAGTAATTACATGCACATCGACCGACCCAACCTTACAATGGGTGTGTTTTATAAATATCACTCTGCTTCCCTCACTGGCAGTTCCAATAGAAAGACTTGGCTGTGAAGAAGCTGGAGACAGTTGGATCAGAGAATGGATGGAGAATAATTATGTGAATGAGTGTAAGGATGGACAGATGGATAGCAGCCCTTCCTTCTGAATCTATTCCCACAACAGACTGTAGAACAATAGGGACATAGGATGTGGGAGCTTTGAGCCTGTTTATGTAGGTTTACCATCCACAGCCATTACTGAAGCCACATACAGTGTACTGTAGATTTGGTCAAAGGGTCAAATGCTATGGTTCTAAATAATTATCAATCGCATTTTCTCACAAAGACACACAATTTGCAATATTTCAAAGCTATAATACTACTGACATCCCAAGTCCATTTCTATATTCCAAAAAGTTCCCAGTTCAGCCTTGACCATTTATTAGAGGAACATACATAGAAAGGTAATCTTGGCATTCACAGCTATTTTCCACTGTTTCAAAGGATTTGTATCCATTTGGATTAAAACATTGGACGAGTGTGTGTGTGTGTGTGTGTGTGTGTGTGTGTGTGTGTGTGTGTCTGTGTCTGTGCGTGTGTCTGTGTGTGTGTGTGTGTGTGTGTGTGTGATGGACGGACAGGATCAGACCTTAGATTCCCTCCAACTCTGATATAATCATAGCACAGTAATTCCCTGGATTTCTTCCTGTTAGCAGGGCCTGTTTTACATAGACTCATAGCAGCGTGCATCATTAGCTCTTACTTATTTTCTATTATGTGCATCTATTGGTGCACATGAGCGAGCATGTAATGGAGCAACACGCAGCACTGTTATCTGTTACTTATTAAAGCAGTGATCGGTAAAGCTGATTCACTGAGGCGTCAAACACATGCTGATTAAAGGGAATATGTGAAAAATGTGATAATTAAAAAATAGTTTGCTCAAGTTTTACTACGTCACAATCAAAAGTTAAATACATGTAACTAAAATGACTGTGCTTATAAATCCACTGGAGGACAAGTCTTTTGTGATTCGTTATATTGGTTGTGATTTTTAATTAAAGAAAAATCTACTGGGAGTTTTGTGCATCCAGCTATTAGAGCCAAGTGTGATAAATAAATAATTTTATGACAATTTCCTAATCTGAATCAAGCTCGACAAATAAATGCATAACAAACAGTCCTCTGAAAGTCGACACTGAGGTTAACAAGTGGTGTAAAGTGATCATCAGCGTGACGGATCACGCTCCTGCCCTGAATTCACCTTCATCTCCTGCTAATTTGCCTCCGCATTCTTGACCTTTCAGTGATTGTGTGCTGTTTTGTTGGTGTAACAACAAAACCTAATTTTAATGGCAGACTGCACCTGTGACATTTCCCAGCAGCTCCTCCTCCTGCAAGGCCACCACAACAAAGATATAGTATAGCTGGAAGCTTTCTGAATAATAAACATGGCAGCATTTTACCTAAACCTCTTAACGAGTCCTATGTGTATAGGTCGAGATGTAACTCCAATTAGCCCATACATCTTCCAGCATGAATCACCCATTGTCCAAATGCAAACAAGTGAGAGTTAATCTAACAAATGGCTGTCAGCGCCTGATAGTGGAGAGGCTCAGCTCTGAATAATGGATCCCTCCATCTGCAGCCTGTCCTCTGCCTTAATGGCACCAGTTCTGAGCAGAGCCCATGTTAAAGTTCTCTGTTAATTGAAGTTAACATGTTGTTCTCTGGTTGATGCAGGCCGCCCTGTGATAAAGGTTACATGCTGATACATTATTCATGAACTGAAAAACGAGCTGGATTGGTTCTTCAGAACTTTGCTGATCTCTTGTTTTGAT
>JAFBJQ010012954.1:303173-379916 GCA_016785345.1 Trinectes maculatus
CTGCAAAAGACGGAGAGAGATGACAGTCTGAAGTAGAGGGAGTTCACCTGCATGGTTTCAGCGCAATTTATTTTTTTTCTCAAATCATAGGCATCTCCCCCTGCCCCCTGAATACATGTGAAAAAGCCTGGTCTCGGAAGACAACACAGGGGCCATAAACGTCAAACAAACACTAGGGGCACAGGCTGTGCACCAAAATAATAACAAACCACGTTCCAGCCAATCACCGACAAGATGGATGGGGTTGAGGTAGGGTGTACGAGCACATACTGTATGGGGTTGATTGGCTGGAATGACCCATATGCCAAGCAATGTACTCTCATCGGATTCTTCATCAGAGCGTCTTGTGCATCAGTGAGATCGGTGGACCAGGAACTTGTGCACTGACAAACGTTCAGTGTTGTCTGAAGTGCAAACTGCGATCGAATGTGGTAATATTATTTTAACAAGTGAAAGTCCCACTCCTACTCTGCATATATGAAGCTGTATAGGACCTTGACTGTATGACTGCCATATAGAGCACACTATGTATCCCACATTAGAAGCCTGTTTGCGGTTTCTTTGAACATGGTTTTATAACCTCTGGGAGAGCAGCAGTTACAGTAATTCATGTGCTGACACAGAGCTGGTAATGGATGCGTAATTGAAAAGTAGCAGAGAATTTCAGCTCTTGAGAATATATTTCAGTCTCTGTGCCTATAATCAAGATCCCTGTCTGACAGACAGAATGACAACAAATTATCCAGTTCGTGCACCAACTTCTATACCATATGTTGCTACCAGCAGTTTGTGAAGCTAGGCATACAAAGAACTCATAACCAGTCCATCATTTCTCCTCGCATACACAATCACATGGGCAATTTCAGTGTTGATAATTCTCCGGAGACTCAATCACTTGATAAAACCTCCCTACCACAACAAGATGTAAACATGTTGCCATTCATCAGGCAGAAGGTCGAAAGCCATTGCTGGGCACAGTAGCTCCAGTAAACACTTGCAGAATAACAGCTTCGCCTTTTTGTTAACAATAATAGCAGTAAAGCAAGTTTGTTTGAAAGTTTTGGAGACATAACACAAAAGCTGAGGAGACATGAACACAACAGCGGAGTCAATAAGAGCCTGATGTAACCTGCACACAAGGGAAGAGGATACACACTGTTTTCTACACACACAAAAATGACACAATCTCAAAACTTCTTCTAGTTCTGTTGTCGTGTCCTTCAACACTTTCAGTGCTTCCAATCTGAGAGCTTCTTTGAAGCAGGGCATTTCATCAAAGGATCAAGTGATCCGACACTGAATATGTCACAGTGTGATTCCCTGTGCTGCATGTCTCAGCTCGCTGTAATCACACTCTCTGTGGGGAGGGGGCTTTATACAGTGAGGGGGCATCCATACTGCACAGTGTGCTGTGTCCATGGCAGCAGAGATCATGGCAGACAGAGCGACAACACAATCGCAATTTTTTTCTTTTTTGCATTGAGGGTCAGCAGAAAGAAAAGAACAGCGAAAAAAGCACTGAGGCGAAAATGAGTCATTGTGTGTTGATGTGTTTGCTGAAGCATCTGCACTTTGTCTCTGCTACTCTGGACATGGCTGTGAATTTATTATTTACTCCACTTCAGCTCTGACTCTATGTAGCATGTAACAATGTTCTCAGTCTGATTTACTGGGTTGGTAAATAAAGAGTTACAAATAAATATATAAATGAACCTCTCCACTATGTTAGCAAGTCAAATCTTTTTTTAAAATAATTGTTATGCTTTACAAAAACATTTTTGAATTCTCCATGGTTCCTCTCTTGCCACCAAATAAAGAATACACATGATGACTTGGACAAAATAGCTAAATCATTATCCAACAGTAATAAAAATGATTATAAATATATAAACCTTTTTTCACCTTTTTTGTTCACCCACATTACATATTCAAACAACTCATTTGGACTCCAGGGAGTGGTCTGACCTACTAATAAAAACCTTGAGGGACGCCAGTGATATCTATGATGAAATAAAGTGATATCTCTTTCACATAGCCATGGTGTATTTCAGCTGAAATCTCAGACTAATGGGTTAAAACTACACTCCAGGAAAAAAAAAAATTGAAATAAAACCGTAAACAGGGCGAGCGACCTTTAGGGCTAATCATAAAAATCTCTTTGCAGTTTAATAATGTGCGTGTGGGTAAAATGCTCGGTCAAAACATTACATGTAAATGTGCTAAATTGCCTCTTAAACCCAAAGGACACTTAGGGCTGCATCCCATCATACCTTTAAGTGGCCCTCATCCCTTCTCAAGCAGCTACAGAAGCGTCTTGTTCGCCTGTGTTTTGGCTCCTGGGCTCCTTTGCATACTAATGTTGCCGTTTGATAGAACATACAGCCTCCAGATTCCCACTGCAATCGCCTTTCTTCTTCTGCCAAGCGGGGCGCCATCTAATACATGGCCTGAGTGCATGAGCGTTTGAGTGACATTTGGGGATAGAGCATGATAACAGACATACACACCCTGTGCGTGTGTATGTGAGGACAGGAGCATGTCCGAGATTGGTTTCCTCTGCAGTGCGTCCGGTTCCCACTTTTTAAAGCCGGGCTTCTGGCAGCGTTTACGAGGCCTGTAAACGTGCCTGTGACACATGCCAGGCTATTCTGCCTGGCAGCTACCATGGATCCGAAGCTAAAGCTGAATAACTCTGGTGGAGGCGGGTGTGTGCGCACACAGGGGGATATAGGGAGATGGCTTCAGTCTGTTGCCGAGCTGAGGCAACACCAGAAATTATATTCATTTGCAGATAGAGACCCTGGAACAATCAAAGCATTGTTCTCTCTGGAGCTGAGACGCCACAGTTTCTGATACTGGTTCTCATTTTCCCGTCATGCATGATCCACCTCGCGTTTTTCCCTTTACATAATTATTATTGTATGTTCTACATGAAATATACAATTAACAAGATTGGGGTAATTAGCAACAAAATAAGTCAACCATCATCAACCAGCATATGTGAGGCATCTAACCTGTTTTTTTACTGCAATAGACAGAAGAGGTCTGTCTGATGATAGGCATGCTCACAGTGACAGTGCCAACATGCCGATGTTCAGCAGGGTAGGATTTCCCACGTTTTCCATTCAACTTCACCAAGCTAACGTTCGCTATTAGGCACTAAATGCACAGAGCAGCTGAGGCCGGTGATGTCATTAAATCATCTCCTCATTAGGTGTTTGCAGGTGTTTGGCCATATGCCAAAGCGCTGGAAGAGTCCAAATCCTTTTACGGAAGTCTCACCACAAAGTGCATCTTCAATAATCACGGAAGGGGGAAATAAAATCTTTATGTATAGTATCAAATCTAAAAGATGGTCAAAAGTATAATAATAATAATATTAATAACAATAATAATAATGATAATAACGATAATAATAATAACAACAACAACAACTTTTATTATTATCATTATTATTATTATTATTAGTAGTAGTAGTAGTATTACTATTATGATTATTATTGTTGTTATTATCATCATTATTATTAGTATTAGTATTACTACAATACAACTAAATATTGCAGCCAATACCTGATTGACATGGCATAGAAATTGCAATATTGACCGATAATTTAATTACTAAAGCTTAGCCTGAATAACAGCATGAACAGGGTACAGTAACATGGCCATCTATAGGCACTCACAACGTGAAAGCTATCACACCTGATATTGGAAAATAAAGAGCAAGCTCTAAATTGTTTGTCTCCCTGGGTCTGAACTGGCCAGGAAAAACGCCTGTATAAGACTAAACATTGGGATGAATATTATCCAGTATGAAAATATACGACAGAACAGCAGCTACCTAACTCAAAGCAGCAAAAGCTACTGGCTCTTTGTTTTCTGGTCCTTATGTGACCTAGGTTTGTTATTCCAGCATGAGGGACAGGTTCTTCTCCAGGAAGATTAGTATGTCAGCTTTTCATCCAAAATAATGGAGGCTGTGGTGAAGGTGCACACAACATACCCATCTTTATATCTCTATGGGATCCAGCAGTGTTGGAACAGAGCACAATGGCTCGGATTCCACGTCGCTGAAACATCTGTTCAGAGCCGCGCTTCCTGCCTTTCACTGGCTTCACCCCCGGACTGGCCTTGTCTTTTTGAGAGAGAACACATGTAAGGACGCTGGCGATGGGGATGACATCAGATGCAGATGCATAAAGGGCTAAGACTGTGTTTTTCAACGTGACTGGCAGCTTGCACTGCAATAAGGCTCCGGTATTATGATCTATTCCAGCATGTTTTTATTATGATACTGGCAGAGGCTCAGTTTTCCCTGCGACTAGCATCTCCCTTATCGCAGCAGGGATGGACTCTCCATCACTGCTTCACCTGCAGCAGCGCAAAGCAGAGCTTGAGTCATTTCACTCTCCACGTGTCATGATTACAGCATCATAGCAGATGCTGTGGTCACATGACGGCAGCTGCACATAGCTTCCTTTACACGTCCTCCGTGCATAGTGATCGCCATTGATTGTGATCAGACTGGGACCAGTAACAAATATTAAATCACACAACAACATGAACCTGCTTTCATGATCAGTCCAGAGTGTTTTGACCTAACATGACCTTGTCAGTGTGTGTAAATCGTAGGTGGTGCATCAGGTTTGTTATCCTCCTCCCTGCATGCTTTAAGTCTGACTGTACCCACTCGCGCCAAAATTGTCATGAACCTCTATTATGCACTTGCATCAATGCAATGCAGCATGTTTGGCTTGTTCACAGAGGCGCAGGGCGTGTTTCATAGGACCAGCATCTTTAGCTTTGCAGACTGACACTATTCATCTGTGCTCTTTTAGTGCTTTGTCTCTGAAGAGCGTTTAGACTCTTCAGTCGCAGTGAGAGTGAAGCCTGCAGCAAGACAGGAGCTGTCACATCTGCTCCGCTTTGATTTGGCTCAATGAACAACACTTGTCAAAATCTGTCCGTTTCACAGACGTCTTGTTCCTATCTGGATAAATCACGACAAGACTAAAAAAACAAAAACAAAAAAAAGACGAGTGTAACATCAGTCATCTGTTTGTTGTTTCCGCATGAATCGGATTATTCAATTTGAGTTTCCCCTCTGCAGCAACTCCAGGATAGTTAAAATCCCTAAATTCATTTATCAAGGGAAAACGGTCCACAAAATGTGGAATGCACTCTTTGGCTTTGGACAGAGACACGAACGGACATGTTGGGAATAGAAATTTCATATTTATCAATATTCTGTTTCTAAAACTAAAGACAATATTAATCAGGCATCCGTGCACGGATTCCAACAAAGAGAGTTACATATACTTCTGTAAGCTTCTGATTTCTCTGTAACCACACAAACAAACAAAAAGAGTGCATGAAATGAGCAGAAACAGCTGGCTCTCGATAATACATGTTAAACCCTACAGTCCTCTGATTGTTTGTGACAGTAAACGTAAAATCACTCATCGTATTCACACCACAAACCAAGGTCAGAGAGAATCAAAGCGCGGCTGCGTCAGAGCCTCTTGAAGACAGGCGCTGCAGGTGCAGAGGATTTACCACAGCCAGCAGGCCGCTAAGTCCTGCTCCATATTCACGACGAAGGAGGAGAACATGAGCACATGCGCTCCGACGGAGACTTCCTGCCTCCGTGCACACAGCAGCTGCGGACTGAATCCCAAAAATCCCCCCGTTTTGGTCCTAAGCTGCCCGGATGCTGGTGTTCATGCACTACAGGCCTGTGGGCTTAGACGAGAGGGGGATCTGTTTGAATCCTTAAGATGTTTGTCTTAAGAATCTCATTAGGGAAAAAGCTGTCGGAGGATGTTGAGTCACAAGTTCTGATGACACTGATGTCTCAGCTTGCACTTCTTCACATGCTATAGCTGAGCCCAGAGGTACAGAGGAGTGTTAGGATCAATTCATTCTTATATCTTTTCATAATATGTGTATGTAAGTAATAAGTGGTTGGTATTTATGTAGCACTTTTCTAGCACTAAATGACCACTCAAACTTTACACTACAGTTTTGCCATTCGCCCATTCCCACGCACATGTTGATACAGTGGTTTATAGCCAGTGCTTTTTTACAGTCGCATACATATTCACACAATAACAACTATGCAGCAACTAGTGGTTATGCATCTTGCCCAAGGACACATCTGCATGAGGACTGCAGGAGCCATGAATCAAAGCCCTGGCCTTCTGGTGAGGGGACGACTCCCTCTACATCCTGAGCCACAGCCACCCAGAATAACAAGTTGTGTTTTCAAAAAAATAATTCTATAAGCCTATAATTAATTCCATAAAGCGTGGCCTGCAATATGAAACTATGAAGAATTGTGTAACTGTAGTAAGAACTGTTTTCGAAGGAAAAAGACTTTATGCTCAGAAGAAAAGTTGTGAGCTTATTGTGATGTTACAATTGTGAAAAGCTTTAAGCAGTGGGTACGGTGACGGTTAACGGCCAGACAACGTTACCAACTATCAACTATACTACAGATGATGAATTTTGTGGCAGCAACATCACTTTGCACTGATTACACAAGGACTCACCATTAAATAAACTTCAACCTGTTACCTGCGTAAGGTCTGGCGCCCTCTACAAAATGATAAAGCTGTTGTGTTGTGCTGTGCTGTGTTACCAAGGGCTATCGCTCACTCATCAAAGCCTCGCTGAGCCTTTGTGTTGTGGTAATTGAAGAGGTGATTGCTGATGACCTGTGAGTTGGACATAAAAGAACCCTGGGGACAAGAGATGGGTTCTTTCACACTGGAGGGGCCTTGACTGAAAATGTTTTCTGCAAACTTGAAGCAGTATTCGTCATCTATCTATCTATCTATCTATCTATCTATCTATCTATCTATCTATCTATCTATCTATCTATCTATCTATCTATCTATCTATGAAAACATACTTAGTAATAACCTAACTCTGGTGTTATTTTTATGCAGTTTCAGTGTATGAATTGCATTTTGTGTCCCTGGCTGGAGTCAAGTGGGGAAATTATATTACATGTCATTTCCCTTTCTTCCTCTGTTTCCTGTCAGACAAATGTAAAATACATTAAAAGATAACTCGGAGGGTTTGTGGCGTATGGTGTCCTGACGACTGTGACTCACAGGACATCGAAGACCATGAAAAGCAAACCTTACACTCTCCTCTCCTCCTCAGTGCCGTGGAATGGTCGGCCACTGACGTAGCCTTACGCTCACGAGATGCCTTATCATGTCGCATGACTGAGAGCACGTCTGTCAAAAACCCTCATCTCCAACCTGACGCCAACACAAACACAGCCTCCGCCGCTCCATCTCTACATCTGCAGTGCACCCACTTCTCCCCAGATGTCTCCTATTCCACACAAGCCTGAGAAAACACGCCGGTGAAAGCAGAGGAGGGAAAGCTGCAGAGGTATGCGAGCAGGGAGAACATGAGATCTCATTTCTCATGTGAGCTGCTGCCAAACAAAATGTCTTTGTTTTTGGTTGGGGTTTGTTGTTTAGCTCGCAGCGATTCCAGCTGAGATTTCATTAATGATCCTGAAATATACCATGAACAGCTTCGGCAACAATAAACAACACAGTAGAGGTGAAGGCGTCATGCAGGAACTCTGCACATGAAAAGCATGGAAGAGTCACTGGGGTGATACGGCCATCTTTGTGTTTGTCATATAAAATATGGAGACAGTGTGTGGCAGCTGTGTCTGTGTGTGTCTCTAATCTGACTGTATCTGTAGCTGCACTGGATTCCTACCTCCTACCTGGAGCATCATTATTCTTATTATTGAAGAAGCTGCTGGGAGCAAACGAGACAAGAAATTGTTGCGGCGTTGAACAAATCGGTGTTTTTGTTGCTTAGAAACGGAGGAAAATTAATGTAGTCGAGTAAGCGCAGACTACATAACGTTTCCTGCTATTTTCCTGATATGCGGGTATTGATATAGGAGCCAGTATATCAGCAGGCCATGTGTGTTCACACAGTCAGGCCCTGTTGGACATCTCAGCCCCTTCTGCTAACTCAAGCATTTCTTCTTCATTTTCTTCTTTTCACCCAGTGACATAAACCCAGAGCTTGTTTTATTTCCTTTCTTCATGTGCTGCTCAATCTGCAAACTTACAAAATATTTATCATTATTATTATTAATAATAATATATTCCATATATATTCCAGTAACTGATCTTAAAAACGTCCATGATCTATATGTCAAGTGACTATATAGATAATGACCTTTAATGACCTTAACATATCCGGTCCAACCAAATGACCGCATGGCCAAATAACATGGATCAGGAGCCTACCGGATGACTCTGCTGACTAATCAAATTATACCACTATCTCATTCATACATGGCAGCGCACCAAAAATATATATCTAATATTTTACAAACTACTCTCCCTTTGGACATCTTTGATATAATCAGTAACAGGTTTTCACAACATGCAAGTTGTAAATTAGATGGATGGATGGATGGATGGATGGATGGATGGATGGATGGATGGATGAAAGCTTTCATCCATCCATGGATGGATGAAAGCTTTCATCCATGGATGGATGGACGGACAGACCACCTTAACATATCCGGTCCAACCAAATGACCGCATGGCCAAATAACATGGATCAGGAGCCTACCGGATGACTCTGCTGACTAATCAAATTATACCACTATCTCATTCATACATGGCAGCGCACCAAAAATATATATCTAATATTTTACAAACTCCTCTCCCTTTGGACATCTTTGATATAATCAGTAGCAGGTTTTCACAACATGCAAGTTGTAAATTAGATGGATGGATGGATGGATGGATGGATGGATGGATGGATGGACAGACACATGTCGAATGATCAATAGAGTGAGTGTGTGTGTGTGTGTGTGTGTGTGTGTGTGTGTGTGTGTGTGTGTGCTCATGTTTACAGTTACTGCCTGGTTGGCAGTGATTTTGTTAAATAAGCACTAGCGCCAGCAAACAGAGAAACAGATATATTTCCCTGAGGCCTGCTGTCATACATATTTGTAATAGTGTGGAAATCTCAGTCAGGTGTTTTATAATGGGACTGGTGAGATATTTTGACACATTCTGACAACACGTTTTTTTATGTTCGGGTTTTTGCTGTAATTGGAGCAGAGATACGAGTCAGAACTGCCTTTGTTTGACCTTTAATATTCCAGTGAACATAAGCAGCTATGTTTGAGCATAAATACATCTGTTTTCAGACGTCTATGCCGAGAACAGTGTTTCTGTAATGTTTCACATAACAACAGCAACAGGTCACTGTTGATACACTGATCTGACCACTGATTTGGCCTGACTACACTCCTCTCATCCTGACTGACCTTAATGTCCAGGAACTAATCAAAACTACACAACTGTTTTCTTATTCATGGATTCAGAGAGCTTGTGCGTAGGTAAAGTCGCACACTGCACCGCAGTCTCATACATGTTCCCTAGCAGATCATTACTTATCTCACAAGGCAATAAATGCAGCAGAATGTGATGTAATGCACTGCAATGTGATATATTGTAATGTGATGTCATATATTGTTATCCAATAAAAAGCAGTCAAGATTGTTTCGGAAGGCAACAACATACAATTCTCCCTCAATGCATTTGTTGATGTTGATGAATATTCTACAGGACAAGTCAGTGTCACATGCCTTTGTGTTGATGGTTACTACTCGACAGGATACACATAAACCTCAGCTAATGTAGCAACAGAACTCGAGGGTGAACCACACTTTAACATCTACTAAAGGGGGATTTGGTTTTATGTTAAATCCTCACTGTGTGTTTTGTCGCTTACATTTTACAGGTTATTAAAACACCTGTATTAGAACAGCATCAGACAGCAATGTACAGGGGGTCCTCGTGTTACGACGGTCCCGAGTTACGTTGTTTTCGTGGTTACGACACATCTCCCGTGAACTTCCTTGTTTCGGCTTAAGTGGTTTGCCCCGTAAATATGTACAGACTTCACACGGGAACTAGCAGAGAGACAGAGAGACAGAGAGCAGCGGCAGCCGGTAAGGAGATGCACACGGACACAGATGGGTTCGGGATCATGGCAATACCGTAGGTTTATTCACAACACAGGGTCTACACGGTTGATATCAGAAATCTAAAGGAAATGCTCATTACACTCGCGATATCAACCCCTACAGTGACAAAAGGCAATTCACCATAGTAAACTCTTATTGTAGGGTGGTGTTATAGCGACATCTAGTGGCACAATGTATGCACAATGGCACAATGAATGTAAGTTCTGACTAACGTCGAAATTCGGTTAGGACACATTCTCAGGAACGGATCTCCGACGTAACTCGAGGACCCCCTGTATATGAATCCCACAACAGCAACTATAGGGTCAATGTCATTATCAGCGCACATTAACTCCTTAGAAAAGCAATGCTTCCCATATGCCACTACAAGGCACTGCTGTGGGCATTAAACGTCATGAATTAAACATTTGTATGCACGTGCATCCAAGCTCCGAGAAAATGCCAGCTGCCATGTTACCTAACAGTCTATCAAGAAAATGAAGCTGGATGCTTCTCCTCGCTTCATGAACCTATTGCCGAGGGCAGGTAGTGCAGGCTGAAACATCACAGCAACAAACGCACACATCGCCACATTAAGACAAGTCTTGAGCATTTGTAATGTTCGGATGAACAAGCCTGCACTGCGGGAATAAAGTGTGTCGTCAGTCCATTTCATGTATGTCATATGGACCTGACCGCTGTGTTTGTGCATACTGTATAAAAGAGATGCACATCAGCAGCAGTTTACTGGTAATTGAGCAGCTAAGTGGCTGAGGACATTCTGCCAACTCAGCACAGGAAGAGGAAAAGAGGTCTGTCTCCGGGGGCCGATGGCTACATTACCCCCCTCCAGCCCCCCGTCATATGAAATATTAAGCATCCGTCCACATTATTGTCAACTGTGGACACATTTTAGCAAATGGTGAACAAATTCAAGAAATTTAAGGACAGCCAATATCATCAACACCATCCTTCATAGAAGATAGATAGATAGATAGATAGATAGATAGATAGATAGATAGATAGATAGATAGATAGATAGAGAGATAGATAGATAGATAGATAGATAGATAGATAGATAGATAGATAGATAGATAGATAGATAGATAGATAGATAGATAGATCGTTGTCGTATGTATTTGAGAATCCTAATTGCAGTTAATTTCAGTTCCCTCTGGTTTATGTTTTTTTGTGGATGCCGATTTTCATGTGGCAGAACATGCTGCATCCATAACGAACATCTAACATCACGTTAAAGCAAAGGAAATCCCTCAACACTTTTACAAGCAGAGCCTCCAGCGAGAGCATCGATCAGACGCCCGGTGTGTACTTATGTAGTGCATCATTTATGTCCACCTTCTCAGGCTGAGACTCCTCGAAAAGGTCATAGAACAAAGATGAAGCTGAACTCGAAAAATCATGCAGGGTTTCTATCAATAATTTGTGCAGCAGTCATACCTTCACTGGGGCCTGACACAGTATGTTAATTCCAAACTCTCCCAACCAATTTCCACTGTGTATTTAAATGCGAAAAAGACAGATTAGCAGGACTGTGGCTCGGGAGCTCAAGGTCTGCAGTTCAAGATGGAAACACCACCACAGGACCACGAAGCCATTCTCATTTCAATCGCTCCCCAGAATGCAACTGAAAAACATCAGAGGTCACAACTCCTGTCCTTCTCAGCCTCGGTATATAACCATAACCCACCACAACCTTATACAGCATTATATTTACCACTTATTCTCTTATATGTGATTCACCAGTCCCTCGTTAATAAATAAATCAACTGGACCAATTAAAATGAATCCAGTGGCGGATGTTTGAAATAGGAAGTCAGGCATAAATACAGTGATTCAACACACACTGCAGGACCGTGTGAACTTGTTTGGCAATTTCATTATGGTGCTTGTTATTATAAAAAGTCCAACACTCCAGCTGTAAGAAGATACTTATGTTCTCTAAATGAGTCGGGTGAAGAGAGAATAACCCGCATGTCCATGAAAGCACGTAAGCATCTGTTTATATCCAACACTGGCTGTTTTCCTCAATGCTGCTAGAATGAAAACAGCAGCAAGTCGAATGCTGCCTTCTCTCCCACTGGGGCAAAGTAAATATCAGGAAATGATGACTTGGAAATAAGTAATCATGTCAACAAACGCAGGAACACATACAGCCCAGACAGCACGGTGCATTGTGGGAACTTGGCAGCCGTTCTATTTGCTATCAGCTTATTGTATGGCTGAATAAACATGATAAAATTGGCAGGAATGTGAAGGCTACACAATATAGACTTTTCATAAATGTGCTTTTAAACTGTGTGCTAAGTTAACACTTAGACATCTAAAGTAATTAATGTCAATACAGCTCACTGAATAATCTCTTGGGTAATTATTGACCTAAATCATGTCTAGCCGACACCTTTATATTATCTGGATTCAGTGAAGTGAAATCATAAGCAGATACTGGTACACCAGGGCACATGTAGATAGGCTACACCTGCACAGTCTAATACAAATCAGAGTTTGGTAAAGCACAGTTTTACAACTCTGACTTGTGTCCAGTATGAGTTATGTACAACTCAGTGGACAACATGTGTCAGTAAAATGGGTCAATCTGACCTTTGACATAGGATATGTGTGTATTCAATGGTGCCAAACAGAAGTTAGGATGATTCCAAGGGCCCCAGACTGACAGGGGAGTACATATACTCTCTGCGTGGGGGGGCCCAATTCGATTTTTTATATACACACACAGACTTATACAGGGGGTCGCGAGTTACGTCGTTTTCGTGGTTACGACACATCTCCCGTGAACTTCCTTGTTTTGGCTTAAGCTGTTTGCCCCGTAAATATGTACAGACTTCCACGGGAACTAGTTGGTGAGCGCTCTCTCTGTGCAGTGGCAGCCGGTAAGGAGATGCACACGGACACAGATGCGTTCGGGATCATGGCAATACCGATATCAACTAGAGTGACAAAAGGCAATTCACCATAGTAAACTCTTATTGTAGGGTGGTGTTATAGCGACATCTAGTGGCACGATGTATGCACAATGGCACAATTAATGTATGTTCCGACTTACGTCAAAATTCGGTTACGACACATTCTCAGGAACGGATCTCCGTCGTAACTCGAGGACCCCCTGAATAGGACTCTCCTTATCACAACATGCATTGCTGACAGGAGGTGCCGCTGCCAGCAGTCTCAGTTTGTTCTGGCTGAATGACTGAGTGGTTAGTGCTTGGTATGCCATGAGTGACCGCGCTCTCCACCAGACCACTCAGTCACCAGACAGCGACTATTAGTGCACTGGCTCAGCCCTGAAGGGACGTTCCTGCTCTCATCAGGCAGTAATGAGCAGAGGGAGTGGGAGGTACACAGGGTCATGTCTTTGCTGCACTATCAATAATATATACACTCAGAGATCCCTCTGAGTTTAAAGGGAGGGCGTATTTTTAGTTGCTCCCTGCACAACATCCATTTACACAGGCACATGAAGGCCTCACACACTTGTGGCTCATTTAAATACAGTACAGTTCTCAGATTATGGGTAATAAATGTTTATGTACTCATTAAAGGGAGAAGACGCAGTTATTCTATGTGACTATAAAAAATGTCCATTAATATTAATAGATACAATTAATTAATTGAAACTTAATTACTGATTTGCAGCTCAACCCATTGCTTGTGCTACCTAAGGATATGGAGAAGTGAATATATTAATAGCAGTAAAAGACATCAGCTGGCTCGTCCAGTGTGGTTTGCCACAGACAGACGACACAGGCAGGAAGGAAAGATGAGGGAAGACAGGGAGAGAGAGATGACGTACAACCGCTGCCTAGAACCCAGTCTCTGGCAGTGGTTTATAAAAAGTGAAAACTCCTGCACAATGTCTCATTTACCGTTGGTGTATTTATTCATGAGATTTCGGTCTCAGTGGCTGATCACAGATATAAACAAAGAAGAGTTTGAACATATGTTATGGTTTGGGATATAATTTAATTTACCCCAACGTTTCCCACTGCACACACCACTACCAGCTATTTAAAACCAATTTAGTGAGACGTGGTTTTATATTCATTCATTCATTCTCTACTCCAATGAAGTGAGTGTTTGTTAGGCTTGAGCTGTCATCATCATTTTCATAAGACATAAGTTGAACTGAGGACTGTTTACACTTTGGTCTCTCTCTCTCTCACCAGTGGAGACGGTGCGGAGGAGCAGACATTATTTAGATTTATTTTGCACTAATTAAAATCTGATAGCCCAGCGTGCTCATTAATGAAAGGTGTTAACTGGGTTAGAGCTTATTATCAATGGAATAGGTTTAGATTATCATATTATTATATCATGTACACAGCAGTTCATTATAAATAGAAAGATCAGATGCTTGCAAGAGAACTGCATCACTGACAAATGATTTCTACATACAGTGTATTCCATATTTAAAAAGCGTACAATGCACTGGCTTTGAGTCAGATTCAAACAGCTTTTAATGGCCGTGTTTAGCAGAATTGTCGACTAACTACAAGGCTGGTGATTCAAACTGGAATTGCGAAGTGTCCTTGAAATCCAGACAGCTGCTGACAGCTACGCTGCAGCGGCTGATTGATGTGTGACAGAAAAAGGGCAGCATAAAGATGCGGTGTGTGCGTGTGACTTGCAGTGTAAAGCGCTTTGAGGGCTCATCAACACAACTGCAGTCCATTTACCATTTCGATTGAGGTCTTTCAGCAATCGCTCTCTCACAAGCAGAGAAAGCTCAGAGGATGAAAGAGTATCATGTCCCCTGTCACGCAGTACAGCTGCCACCTGTAGGATCTGATCATTAATAATTGCTGGATGTTAGTAGCAGCTCAGTTGATTGTCCTTCCGTTAATAATAAAATGAAATTAAAAACATCAGCTTATTAAAAGACTTCTAGTACGTTCTCAGTAGGCTGCTGAGTCGGCAGAAACCAGCACATTTTATCTCATCCTCATCAGTGCTGATTGTTATTCACACCCTCTGGGGAGAAAATGGCTCACACACCACTGCACAAGTGCTGCTGCATCAGTGCTTAGATTGGAGAATGACTGTAGCCTCGCATCACCTTATGAGCTGATTAATCAGAGATGGAAGGCTGGATGGATGGATGGATGGAAAAATGTAGTAATATCAATATAAAAAAAATCAACCCAAAAAACTCCCTATCTGAATGGAGATTTTCATGTCTCAACTCCATCTCCTTATCTTAATCTGCATTTAAAACACATCCACAATGATCCATACTGGCACCATCGCTACTGTTATAGTATTTTACATGAAGGAAATGGATCCAGAGCATGTAGTGCTGTGCATCTCCCAGATATGAGTCAGTATTCCATACGTCTAATACAAGGCCTCTATTTTATATGTACTGTGTGTGTTGTTTAGTTCAATATATTATTGTACAACCGTATAGACTAAATTGCAAACACATTTTCCAGCTGTAAAATCTGTAAACAAGGAGGTTTTTTTTCCTTTGACAAATGACAGATGCTCTTATAAAACGTTGATGTAAAACATGACATCATAAACGTGCCTGTCTGACTCTGTCCCATCCATAACACAAACACACACACACACACACACACACACACACACCCCTCATCCCCAAACTCCGATCTGAGCTGCTCGTTCACAGCTGTCTTCACATACAGTAACACAGGGAACTCTTACATCTACTGCTGTGTGTTGGAACACTGGGGGACGTGTGAGGCACAGCCAGGAGGAAAACCAAAAGCGTGTGAATTCACTGAGATGAAAGCATGAGGCGAGCTCCAGCTGTTTCAAAGGCGAAACAGCGTACGCGGCTTCATGTCAGTCCTGCCTTTACAAGCAGCCAAAGCTCCAGAAACACAGATACCCAGCCTTATGTAAGAGCTGAAAGGTCTTACATTATTCATTTTGGCTATAGTTTCCCCCTCACACTGAAGGTAAGTTGTATTTTACAGTCTGTAAAACTCTATTTGAATTAGGTGATGATTCGAATAATGATGTAAACCATGAGGATGATTCCCATTCTGACTGCCTATTGCAGTAAGGTGATAAAAAATGAAGTTTGATCATTAAAAGCTGCCTCCTGCTGGGTTTTAATCTAGCAACACAGATATATGCACATCACAACTGGATGGTAAACACAAAACATACATCCATGGCACAATTGATCATACTGTTTACATAAATAAATTAATTAATAAAAAACCCTCTCTCTCTTGAAATATTGTTGTTGTATTGATGTGTTCTGAACCACGAGGTAAATTAGGATTTGTGAATATGGGACACACAAGATGAAATGGGATTAATTGATTGATCAATTGATTAACTGATAAACATCTCTGCTTCCAACCCTGCCAGTGTAAATGAGTGCAGTCCATGGCAGTCACCGAATTAATGTTGGTGGACTTTAACAACCTGTGTACAACCTGTGTGCTTTTTTAATAAGTGATCATGTATATACTGCATATGGCTACGATAACACAACAATTCTCATCCAACATACTGTCTCACACATCCTGGTCATCATTCATACAGAACCACTCAGTACTTCCTTCACTCGTTTGCAGCACTCCTCTACAGCATACAGCATATGATTCACTTCCTGTTATGGCTACTGTCCACTATCTCATAAGCCCCGCCTCCGCCCTACCACCTTGAGTCTTTAACCGCTCAGAAGGAGTTTGGTTTATGATGATGGGCAGTGACGAGGTCAGAGCTTGGTGATAAAACGTCAGTGCCGCGCATATTTGACATTCACATAATCAGCAATTTTACATGAGCTGGCAAAAAATAAAGTTGGCACCCTGTGATTCTGAGATGAGACCAAAGCAGCGGTCACAGAAATCCTTCTGAAACAGATAAATGATGGCATTTTAACCAGCGGAAGAAGCTAATCCCCCGTTTTAGACTCCATTAGTCGGAATCCAACATCTCATGTGTCTTCTTGACAGTATTTTGCTTGAGATGTAAGTACTTTCCACAGTTTTGCAGGACAACTGGTGTAAAAGTGTGGGTTTTCAGATCGGCTGGTAAACAGCACATACACTAATTCAATACATTTACAGGAACAATGTGACTTGTCTCTTAGGATTAATGACATTTTGGAAAAATTGCCTAATGATACAGTATAATTCTATTTTGTGTGAAAATGAGAACCACTCTTTTACCTTAAAGGCAGATGATGTCACCTCAACACACCCCTCTCTGCTTGAATCCGGGTTTTTGTTTTTTATTGTGTAGAGCATTAAACGTAAAGCATTAAGCTGTGAATGTGTCTGTGGCCTGTTTTAAATGACTTCACTTTCATCTCGGTCACGTCAGCGGTTTGAAAATGTTGATGTTCAAGTCTGTAGAGATTTTGCATGCACACGCACTCCAAGTTCATCCACTCAACAAAAAACAAAAAAAGAGGGTTGTATTGTTGCAAGAACTGTAGTTCTGGTTCATCTCTTGACTTACAGGAAGTGAGGTTAATGGAGACCAGAAGTGGAGCGAGACCAAATCAATAGCCGTGACTGGTGGTCCCTAAAGGCCATGTTGGTATGCTCCATTTGCCTCAGCCTCTTAGCTCCATCGCCACTCGTTCAGCAGGCCATAACAGACTCCCAATTAATGCTCGATACCATAATGAGGTCTGCGCTATCCCGTTCATTACCACACTTCAAGGTGGAAACTCAAAGCAGCTGTGCCTACACCCGTCGATAGAAAACATTGATACTTTTCTTCCATGTGTCAGAATCAAAGTCTTGAGCAGCGAGGGCTTTCTTATATGCTGAGGGACAGTTTTGTTATGTTTACCATTAAATCTATAGCACTCACTCCAACAGGAGCGCCACATGGTTGAGACCAGGTGTTGTTAGTTGTTACCACGTGTTTGCAGAAACATTCATGACCTTAATGATGCAAAGACTTTTTCTCCCGTGCTGTTTGAGTTATGTTGCATAGCAATCAATGACATTGGCTATAAATGCACTTTCTTTTTTTTTGCAGGACTAATTGTGTAATTAGAATTTATACTGATGAAAAAAAACATTAAGGATGCCTGGTATGTAAACACTACCTCCTCCACATCCTTTTAGTCCTGACTAAATTAGCATTTAGCTGGACTGAACATATAGTCGTATATGTATATACAGTATAAAACTCAACACACATGTACCAGTCCAGCAATACTGACAACAAGAATCCTCTGCTAACACAGTTTGGTCAGTACTAATGATACTAGGGTTTGGTGCCCTTATTTTTCTGAAACATTTCCAGTGCATACATAATAACTGATTGAATTAATTATAAATGTTGTATTAAAATATGTAAGCAATAAAAGGGAAGACTGGAAAAATTAATTTTAGTTAGGGAGAAGATGCCCTCAGGCTGGATTCTTCCAAATTTACTTTTAGGTTATTAATGTTTTTTTTTAAAAAAGGAAGTAGTTTTCTTAATACTGATTTGCTTAAGGTCAGTTAAGGCGGTATTCCCCGTGCCACAGGCTGATGATGTCCACTGTGCCATGTTGTTTCTTTCTTTTTAAGAGCACCATGCCTGAGGTTTCAAATAGGTGAGCAGGGGACAAAACACTGAGCCTGATTATCAACACGAGGCCTGGAGCAAACCTCATCAGATAGACCATCAGGATGAAAAGCATCGCAGCCCCTCACCCACGTGCTCCGAGCTCTGAAAGGCAGGAGGGGGGAGAGAGAGAGAGGGAGAGGGGGGGGGGACGAGAGGCGGCTCTTGTATTCGGTTGAGGGTGAGAGGATGAAAGGTGCGAGAAGATGAGAGGAGAACGGGAGACGAGACGAGCGAGCCCTCGCAGTGGGACGGATTACTGCGTCTGTGGTGCTCACACAGATTTCATGAAGCTGATATCAAAGCAGCAGCTGAAAGAAAAAGTCAAGCAGACACAAGGGCTGATGCAGAGAGGGAATAATAAGCAATGCCATCTCTAATACAGGGAGGAACGTGCATCCATGTCCAGCCTGCTGACTCGTACGTTTACGTTTATACAGCACCAAACTAAAACCATTGGATGAATTCTGATTGACAACATCTTATAAACTGAAAAACCCATTAGAGAGCTCCACAATGAATCCATATCCAAATATAATATATATCATACAGCTGCCTCTCACCGCCACTTCTCTCTTTTCTCTCTGGCACTGATGTAAAGCCTCCAGGTTTGGATTATTAAAAGCTCCAAGGAAAAAGGATCTTTGCTTTCAAATATTTCCTCAAACCAAATGGTTTGGAGGAAACATTACAGAATATGTTATTTATGAGACGACAATTAGAATTTAATAGATATAATAGATATTTAATAGATATTTAGATGGTTGATATTTAGTTTAATGCGATGGTAGAATTAATTTCCTGTTGAAAATCATCTGACCCAAACTCATACAGAGCTCAAACCAAAAAAAATGCAAAAGGAGTGTTACTTGATATATAGTTTTTATGGTTAGGGGATATTTCATATTATATATGAATATGATATAAAAATAATAAATATGCTTTCAGCATTCACACTAATTAAAAATATACATTGCTCAGCATAAATGAGTAAGCCCCCACTGAAAAGTCTAAGCCATTACTATAATAAACGGGACAGAATCTAAGAAGGTCCACTTTACTCTCTATGGTGCAATAAGCTGTATTAGCTATACTAAAAAAAACAACTATCAGCAAAAATAAATAAATTATCAATGGACTAAGTAAATGGATTAATAGTGAGGTGTAGATGTTTTTTTATCCTAATCATATCATATACAGAAATGAATACAAATATTTTTGTCAGACACAGACATGTATGTCCACATTTGAAACTGAAATACAAATTTCCGTTTGTGTGTAAAAAATAAAAAAAATTGAATGCAAAAATTAAAACTTGACCTCAGCAGCCCCAAAGCCCACCAGAGGTGTACATCCATTAGATAACTGAACCTTAACATTCCCAATGTTTCATCTCTTAATTCCCTGCGTTCCACTGCTGGAATGTGAAATAATAAATATTGCACAAACGGAGAATGTCTTTTTTGTGCGTTCTGTCTGGAGTCAACAGTTCTGAATGTCCACACTGTAAAGCCAGAAAAAACTAACTCTTCCACAGCAAAGCAGCACTTAATCTCATTCATTCCACACTGTTCCATATAGATGACGCGTTTGCATTGGCTTCTGTCAACAACTGTGAAGCTATATAAACATTTACGATTTGACAACCTCCGCTCAGGTCACGGACACAAAATCGAGATCACGCTAATGGATTTTTTTTCCTGAGCAACAGCGATGCTTATGATTTTTTTGTACAGGATAAACATGGTTGAAATAGTTTGCATATTGGAAGTGGAATAGTAGTGTAGTGTATACTATATATACCGTTACTATACATTATGATTGTGTTTGTGTAATATTACTATGTATAGTGTATATGTGTATATATACATAGTAAGTGTATAGATAATGTGGGTATATATACTATTGTATAACAGCATTATACACTTTACTATTATTATTACTATTATTATTACTATATTATTCTTATCTTATCTTATCTTATCTTATCTTATCTTATCTTATTTTATCTTATCTTATCTTATCTTATCTTATCTTATCTTATCTTATCTTATCTTATCTTATCTTATCTTATCTTATCTTATTTTATCTTATCTTATCGACCTACGAAAGGCTGCAACTATTTATTATTTTCATCATCAATTAATTATTCTCCTGATTCTTACCCTCTGATCTGAGCAGCGATTCACGACTGCGCTTGCATTCAACTGGGTGCTGCTCAAACTATGTGGTCTAATTGATGCATGGGAAGACATTATACAACATACAACACGATACAAAGTCTTCAATAAGTGGAGCTGTCTTTGTCAGGTGCTTGATCTATGATTTCATTAAGTGTCATTAAGTGTCCAGGACGTGTCCTGCCTCTTGACCACCGTCACCTGGGATTGGCGCTCACTTCCTCCAGCAACCCCCTGAGGATAAGCATTCTAGATTTGGCTTCATTTATACTATGCATCTTTGTGCAGAATTGGGTGCATCAACTTTAAGTGCATAGAAATTCACCTACTTCATTGTTTTTGCGGTTCATGTTTCCCTCTGGGTTTGATAACATTCAAATGTATTTATTTGATCTCATTAATTCCATCTGTAAAATGATCACTGGTATCACAAGCTGATGTTGACACAGTCCTTCAGCCCCTACAACTGCTGACACACACTGCAGGTCACATGCAACCAATATTTCCTTTCCTCTGTCTCACACACCCACACAGACATAATACAAGATGCTTGTCGCTCTTTATTACCAGAATTCCTACACTGTTTCCTGGCGTTGACGCAGATATTTTAGGAAAAAAATAGTTTTGCACTGGCAAATAACTCATGTGAAAAACAGCAGCCATGGTGATGAACAGAATCAGTATCTTGACATAGAACAATCTTCCCCAGCCTTCACGCATCACCTATAGGTGTCTTGATCTATATGGCTATGAAGAAAAAAAATAATGTTATGGCCTATGACAACACCTAGAAACTGCAGTGCAACTGGCTCTGCGCCTTACGACTTTATTAAGTCGTCATATAAACAGACTTTTTTCATGAAATGCATAGATCATATATAGCATCACCCAGCTTTGGCACGTGTAAACTGCAAACATGCCTTGTTCACAGTGCCTGCAATTTGCCGACAGGGATCTGAGCACCATTAAGCCACAGAACACACGCACTGCTACAGTCACCTGTCACCTCAGTCACATGACACATCCACAGATGGCGTGTGTGCACATGCACCCTGATACAGACCACTGAACATTATCTAGGTCCCCACATTGCCATGAACTACACCACATGTGGTTGCTTGAAAAGTCACCTCCGCATTAGAATAAATGAGGAAGCATATTTAGGCTTAATGTGTCTTACTGACTTGAATAATACTTAAAAAAAATTCATTCAGCAAAGACATTGCATGGCCACTTGTGTATAGACTACATTTAAGAACACTGGATTGTTTTGTAGAAAAACATTTCTCAGTGCATAGAAAACATGAATGAAGAACTTGCTTGGTACTAATGACACCAAGCACTACTCTTCACTTCCATCAGTGTTTGATTTTTAATATGGCTCATGTCCAGTCACTTCTCTCCTGCAGAGATTAGTGGTATTAAACAATTGCCTGGTCTCTTGAGGTAATGTGCAAATGGGACACGGCGAGTCTGAGCAAATTATGGCCGTGCCGCAGTGTGTGCCTGTACATGTGGAATTCTAATAGGCGCCTCACACAGTTTTGCCTGTGTGCACACACATCCCCGCTCTGTCTGGAATGAATTCACTTTCCCATAGCAGCCAGAGGAAAAACGTTATCTCCAGCAATCCAAAACTGATCAGGCAGAGGGAAAACTGCAGATCCAGTTCGGCTCGTTCTTTAAACTGAATGATAACACATTTAACATCAGTCTCAGACATCAGCGTTGCCATTTGCAAGTAAGTAGAGCAGATGAGCAGGCGGCATACTGAGATGTGATGCACCGCAGCCGATCAATAAACAACTTGTGGAAGTGACTCATCACCAGCGCTCGACCCTCAGGCAAAGTGCTGAGGCAATGCTCTCCCCACGTCCGCCTCAGATTGGACCAGGAGAGATGTGACGGCCCCACTCAGACACAAGTGGCCTGCTGGCAGCAAGTCCGTCTCCTCTCATTGATCCGCTCAGCCCAGATCTGAGGAATATGACTGAGGGCTGATTCCCTAATGGGACCACAAATGCAGCCAGTAGGGCCACAGCCTGTCTGCATGATGTACGGTGGGGAGGAGGACGGGCTACTTGTCTTGTCATTGTCAAGTAATCGCCTCTGCACCGTGCATTGTGTCTCAGTCAGGCCATGGCTAATGGCCGACAGGCGATGTGCTGCGCTCTCACCCCCCTCACCCCCATCCTGTTTGAGCTCAATGTCATCCATACATACTGAGCATTATCTCTGCATCTCTCTCTCTGCACTTTGTCCCACTCCATCCACCGTCTCATGGTCGACACAGCCAGCACTGCGGTTACGGCTGTGTGCAGTCGTATGGCCTCCGTTAACAGCCTCAGCATCCTTTAGTCTACACAGCTACAATTTGAACTGAGGAATGTACAACTATAGATTATGTGCATTTGGACAAGCTTTTAGAATTTATTGAATTTCATAGTCAAGCAATATTTGATTTTAGTTGGAGTAATATACAGTGCAGAAAGCAATCAGACAGAAAATCCCCACTGTGTCCATGTACTGATCATATCTTTGCACAATATTGGAACTGTGGCTGATAAGATCAGCCAAATCAATCATGTAGAAGGGCAATATTATTTTCCTGGACACAAATGCAACGTTACTTAATCTTGGCATCAAATCAAAGAAAGTATATTAAAGTTGAGTTATCAAAATAAGCCTACACAATAAAACGGGATCAACTAATTGGAAAACTATGAAGCAGCTCCAACTTTTACTTCTTGTTTGTACATAACTTTATTATCTGATTATCTGGTCATGACCGTTACCGTGGAGACAGCGCTCTCCCTCCCACTGCCCCCTAGTTGTTCAATACAGAGATGAAAAAGACAAATTAAAAAACAAATGTCTATAATTATTTTGTGATTCCCCTTGAGCGTGGAATACAGCATATGTCCTCTAACAGAAAGTGGCTGATGGAATGTTTGGGATGCAGGGAATAAGGCTCATTGCTGCACTTACAGTAAGAAAAGGCTCCTGGTGCCAATCTAAATGAAACATAATCTCAGACCGTACGAGAATGTGCAACTAGAGTTACATGACCCAACGCAGTGACCAGGGTCATTCTCTCTGCATCCCCTCGCTCATCCTAATTCAACATGACAAGGTGACCTTACTGACCTCCCCTCTATTTTAATAACATCCGAGTGCTCGCATGTTGCCAGTAACACACGTAGATGTCAGTTTTCCCAAGTTTCCAAACAAAAATCTTGACATCACTCGTGTCCCTCCAGAAGCTGGAATCTGGATTTACGGGGAAAACAACTGATGCAGACTTGAACTTTAAAGCAGTTTCAGTTGATTGATAGTGATAGTCTCACCATGACACTAATCTAATGCCACTGCCTGATCATCTTCACTGATGCAGAGACCAAATGGTACAAAACTCATGTCCTGTATTTAGATGATCTTATTAGTCTGCTTTGTTGAACGTCAGCCTGTGTGTGCTGATGCACCAAGAGAGCTCACCATGGCAAGTCCTCAATACCTTCTGTTTAAACGGCAATTTAAAAAAAAAAACAACACAACTAAACGTATAGTTATTTATCTTCATTTCAGAAATGGATATTTGCAGGCCTGCAATGTTACTAGTCTCTTTCTACATATGCAAAAATGATACAATTCTAATTTCCATAGTGTTATTGCAGCAACAGTACAAAGGGGAACATCTATAGTTGAATGTTAGGTTAAATTAAAGCAAATTGAAATACTTCATTATGGTTAAGTAAACATCAGGGCTATGGTCAAAAGAAACAAAGCATTGCTGACATAACCACAAGAGGCAGCCTTTCAGGAAAACAGATGATTATTTTAAGCTGTAACCAATGACGGATTCTGTCTCAGTATTACAAATGCAGAAACCAGAATCATTTGAAATCCATTATTATACATCCTTCATCCTGCGTTTGGCTCACAAGGAGCCGCGGGGTTGATCAAACCACATATAGTGGGCCGTCTGTATCTGCTTTGCATTAAAGCTATGACGTTTACACTGAGTGAAACACACCAGAGCACACTATGGCAGTATTTTCTTAGGAGGTGATCAGAATGCTGCTTAAACATTCAGTCAGAGATGTTTGGAAACATCATCAGTTTAACCTGAGCACAGAAAGCTGCCACCTACAGGACAATACAAGTTACAGTGACCAGCGAACAAGTGGAACGTCTCAAGGCCGTTTTCCTCAGGGCTGTATGAGAGAGCTAATGGGAGAGATGTACTCATAGCAGCAGCCACTGTGGCTGGCCTTGCATCACAAATCAGCCGAGCAGAAAAAAAAAATTAAAAAAAATCACTGAATAATTTCTTAATGCTTTCACAGAGGACCATAGAGGACAAGTGAGAGAGGGGACGCAGAGGAAGGACACGCAGTGAGAAGTTGAGATGGACGACAACGAGACAGAGCACAAATATGCAGCGGCAACAAAGAGGACGGGGAGAAGACGGGGGGAGCGTGATGATGCATAAAGTCAGGAGTAGAAAAAGGAACGGATGAAAGGAGGAGTGAACATAAAAAAGGGAGAGAGAGTTGGTGTCCTGGGATCCTGCCGCAGTCTACATTATTCATCGCAGCAACAGATTTGTCCAGGGTGACTTACCCCACTCATCATTTACATGCCATCACCTATGAATTATTAAAACAGTGACTTGTGGCTCTGATGATCCAGAGGAAGGGGGGGGGGGGGGGGGGGACACGCCTTAGAGGGGGTGACACGCCTTAGAGGTCAGTCACAGGAAGCTGCGGCTGAGCACAATGTGGCCGTTCCTGGTTGTAAAATTTAAGGAGCAGACGTGAAAATGTTGCTCGCATCATTTATTCTTTCGGTCAAATCTGTCATCAAATGCTTAACCTGTCTCCAGGATGAAATAAAAGCACGGTTACTGGAAAAGAAGCCCAGGGGGCGCCACCGCTACCAGGAACAGATCAACACTCGCAGCATCTCAGTGCGTATTAACTCCACTGCAGGGGGTTAGGAATCAATCCCCGAGTATCAATATAAGACGGAGGGAAACAGATGAATGGATCCTTTTTCTAATAAACAACCACTCCACAGATCGAGGCCATCGCTTAAACTTGATACACATAAACAGATTTTTTCATCATCCATCATTTATCAGTTTCTGATGAAAATAAATCTGTGACATGCACCAGGAAGTGCACGTCCTTTCATCCGTGCATGACAGTAGATCCTCCAGCATTTACCAGCACCACAGTCACAACAGCGTTTAATTCTAACAGTGCATCAGTACGAGTAGTGAGAGTAAGCAAAGAGTCATATCCAGCATGTGCATGGAAAAAGAAAAGCAGAGCAAACCTTACTGAGCAGTAAATTACTCGATGAAAAATAAAAGCTCAAACTTACATGTATATGTTGTTTTTCTTTCACTGCAGGAGCTTATGGTTTTGGAAGTGCGTTGGACTTTTCCAAGCGTCCCGGTGAATCACAATAACCAAAGAGCACTGGCACCGGGTCAGTTTCCACCAGGATCATCAGCTCAGCAAGAAAAACACGTCAGTCCATCTGAAATCGGGCTCTGGAAATCAGTCCACATAAGGTCATGTTAGCATCGCTCTATATTTACAGCTGCCACGCTGTGACCACGTTTAAGTTATATATAGTTGATTTCATTAAAGCGTGATTATGTGCAGGAACTCGTTATGAACTCGATCCAGGTGTGAAACATTAAAGGCTGCTCTGAAGCCTGAAGCTCTGGCACAGGACAGCAGGGCTACAGTCTAATCTCATTTTAGGAACTATAATATTCTGGTGACAGGCTCCATTTCTCTGTCTCCCTTTCAGATTTTCCTCCGGAGTGCCGTCCTCCTGCCGTGCATAATAACCAGGGCAGCTTTGAAAAATGTGCAGCGTTCAAGTTGTGTCAAACGTTCTAATATAGGAATGCATACATGTCAAATGTAAACTGGCATTTGAGTGAACGCACAAAACCACAAACAGTTCTGGCTGGCGTCCAGTATCTGTGCAGCGATGGTTTGGTGCCGTTATTAGGATTTTCTTTTTTTCTTTAAATTAAGTTACATGACTGGAAAAGTGACACAGGGTAAGTTATTTCATAGTTTGTCAGCACTGAGGTCTGTACATCATATGAGGTGGACAGCTGATATCTGATACAGCTGGATGCATGGCAAATTATAGGCCTATACAATTTTCACTTTTTGAAGCGAAGTCCTGCTGCAGAACAACACTACGATTAGCCTCTGTTTAAATTTCTAAAAAACACAATTTCTAATTACCTAAATATTACAGGCAACAACAAAAAACATCAAACATCAATTAGAACCAGAAAATGTACAGTTACAGCTGAATTCGATTTTTAGAAAGTGATTTTGGTCTTTGTTTCATTTTATAGTTTCTTATTTATTTAATTGAGCTGTGCTGAATAGAAATCACATGTACAAGAGGAAATGGTGAATAAAGTGCTGTCCCTTATATCAACAGTTCCTTATTTAAATACTGTATATACAGTATGTAGAACTTAAACGCAACATGTGTTTACGTACTGTACATTGTTGCAGGTTTTTTTTATAAACCTTCTGTATTAAAAGCCAGGATACAAAATAGGAGGAATAACTATTACATAACAAAAAATGTTAATGGGAAAAAAATATTTGGGGGGATTGTTTATAAATTAAAAAAACGAATTAATTTTCAATTTTCATAATCACTCAGTTATATTTTTTAAAAGTCTTTATTTATTTTTCAGCACTTCGGAGTTGTGTTGTGCGTTGTTCAGTGTTGTGAGGCAGTGAACAGACGGTTGCGCAAACGGCAGCTCACCTGAACAGCCGCCATGTTTCCTCCTCTCTGCCTCTGCTGTATATTTCCGTGATACAGCGGAAATGACCCTCACGTGCAATCACCGCTCCACCTGTGATGACACAATCACCCGCACCTGCCGCGAGCCAGTGGGCGGGGCTTAGCCCCTCCTAATGGGCCGGCTCACTCTGTGGGTGCGTTGATTTAGAAAGCAACAACAATGACAGTGATAACAACAGTAGCAGTAAGTAGGAAGCAGAGGACAATATTTGTTCCTGGGAAGTAGTAAAACTAGAATTACTCCCACAAATGTACCTCAAACATAGGTACTTCAGTCTAAAGCCTTCATTTACTGAGTTACTTGGCAGAATAGCTATGGTTTGTTCTCAGGCTGAGGCTGCAGTACAAATAATAAATGAAAATGTTATTTAAAACGATTTCTTCAGAGAAAGAGGGATTGTTTTGATGTTTGATATATATATTTCTATATATCTATATAGCTATAAACATAGCATAGCATATATATATATATATACACACACACACACACACACACACACACACACATATTTGCACTGCAAACTACATAAAGTCAAAGTAGAACCATTCCATCTAATTATTTTGTAGAGGCAACATGCCCTCTGGCAGCAGCTGTCAATCAAACCCAGTTTTAAATAACACAAGTGGAAAGTATCATTCATTAAAAAGCAGAGTACAGATGAAATTATTCATATTCCACACAGACACCCATTAAGCAGACTGTAAAAACAAGATTAACTTTGCATACCAATACTGGCTGGTCCCACATTACTACCAGTTATTTAAGCAAGATGAATTTCATTATCCTCAGTGTTCCCAGTTATTTTCCTGAAACAGAATATGCTACAGGAATAAGATCCAGTAACACTTTTGGGTACAGACATACAAAGTTCCAGTACAGGATGGTGATCCAAAGTAGACACACACAGTTCTGTATCATAAAAACACTAATCAATAAAAACTGTTGATCATAATAACGCACCCAGGCAGTGATGATGTCTTTTATTGTTGCGTGTCCCATTCGCCTACATAAACATCTGTACTCATACAGGTGGTGGTTGACTTCCATGGCTCTGTATAATGACTGAGACTTGCAGAGTGCAGGAATGAAATGCGTGCAGGCAGCGGGAGAAGAACTCATGCTGTGATTGGCCGGATGCAGGACGAGCTCGACCTGAACCTCTTAAGGTGATTAAAAAGACACAAAGGTCTTAGCGGGGCGGCCAGAGACACACACGTGCAACACCTGTGCCTCATATGTTTTACCAACACCTCCAGAACGCCCCCGTGCCTGAAGAGAGGCCTTTGTCCTTGAGCCGACTCGACGAGGTGGGATGGGAATGTCATCGCTGTAGAGCGGATGAAAAATAAAAGCCACATCCTTCAGAGGGCACTGGAGTTTGAATGACGCACACATTCCAGTGGTGCAGTGTTGTGGTCCCAGGTGCAGCCAGACACCCTGATGTCATGAACACAACGCCCCGAGCGACACCAAACCCAAACACAATACATTTCAGAACTTTATTTTAGTCCATCGCATTTATTTATTCAAACATTTAATCATTCCGTGCATAAATCTGATCCTGCTATATGTTGTTTCAAAGCCTCCTGCTTGACACTGGAACCCTTGTTTTGCTTTACGTTGAATACAACTTCAGGATATTTAGTCTATAGACGATCAGTGTGAGCTAACGTCAGCTCCGTGCCGTCTGCTGAGCACATTTCCAGACGATTCCACTGAAAACAACGGCCCTGGAAACAGACATCACACCATAAAAGGCCACACGCTTCCCGCATAGTCAACGTTTACGACAGGAGACACGAGCGCAGACATGAAGTGTATGTACAGTCAGTATTTTTGCATTAAAGTGCCTTTTTAATGCATTTTAATGTGTAGAAATATGAAAGTCATTAACAGGAAACTACATCACAACACATAATTGCGTCTTAAATAAGACCAAGACACCAGGATTGAATCTGTTCCATACGTTTCCATAAATGTGCTGTTAGGCAAATAAAGGACACATACACCCAAAGCTTCCGATAGTTTTTTTTTAATACAGCCTCATCGGGGGCGACTTGATAGCGGAATGGTTACAGATCTAATCTGCCTGTCCATGTATTTTGTTGAAATTGGGCAACTCCCTTATATTGGATAGTATGAATCCAATGTGATTCCAGGCGTCTCTTTTTGTTCCCTATCCGCCCTGACCCCACCTGAAAAGCGTGCTCACACTCGGATTCCAAAGTTCCGGGAAACTGAGTCACGTGTCCCTGACTCCACACATCCTGTTTCCGTCTCCTCTGGGGAGATGACCCCCCCCTCCTTACCCCCACCCCCAACACTCACACGGAATGAGATAATAAAACGGCACGGCAGCCGCTGTTCACACCACGCACACACCCGCAGACAGCAACTGCAACGGAGCCAAGTGTCCTTGAAGCAGGAAAATGAATCAAATTAATAAATATATACAGGAATAAATCACACAAAGCCGACACAAAACGCACAGAAGCCCTAGGTAATTAATTAGGAAGGTTTCGTTTCAGGCGAGGCTTCATACACAGCAGTGCAGTGCAAGCTAATTAGAGGCCTGTATCTGATGCTGTGATGTGCTTTATATATGACTGCGTGTCTGGAGTGGTTTTCTCTCAGCGTACCACCACGATGACGGGGACAAAGTTTTATCTCGCTGGTTTTAAACTCCCGGTGTCACACCGAGCCGACGTAAATCTTATCACCGTCTGGAACCAGGGTGTTAATCATGCAAGACGAGGGCAGTTAATGATTATTCATGAGGCGGGCGGCTCATCCTCAAGAACTGTTCATTATCTGAATGTGCTGAAAGTACTGTCCCATCTGTAACATCACCAAAGTGGGGTTTAACTCTCAACTCCAACTATTTAGGAGCGGAGTCGATGATCTGCTGACACACAACTCTGATCCCATCTTAAAAGACCTGACTTTGTAGAGTCATAAGACAAAAACAAAAACCACTTCAAGCTGCGTATGTCCTAGTTTTGCTGAACTTCCAGCAGCACAGTGACCTAAAGAAAGCCCACCGGCACTGTCTGGAAGCCCCTCAGTGCATTGTAGCTTCAATGGGACACTGTCTCCTGTCATCAGTCCTGCCCTTGGATTTGCACTTTGCACTCCAAAGACCCCTCAGGGTCTCCACAACTCATAATGAACTGATCCAGCTCTCGTTTAGCTCTATTTACAGCTGACAGCGGTTTGTTGTGTTGCATCTCATCCGTGATGGGCGCAGTGAGAGATGCATGGCCTCGCACCATGGGGCGTGCATTATTTCACATCCGCAGTCTGAGTAGATGGCATTGCCACATGTTGCTAAGGGCTCGTTCCAGGCACTGCATTTCTGGAGGGGGTGGCGTCCATATTGAATGATGTCGGGTGCGTCACATTTTGAGATTTGTGATTTTGTTTTTCCCTCTGAAGCAGAAAATGCAGACACATATTTAAATGTGTTACCAGGCGCGGGCGAGGGAAAATAAAACAATTGAAATAGAAATAAAAAAGAATCAAATAAAAGCTGGATTCACTGGGTCTATGACTAATCTCAAAACATCCACAGTTTCCACACCTGTGGGAGAATACAGACAACAATGACTAGCACAAAGGAGTTAAAGCCCTTTACCACTAATATGAATGCAAACAAGCATAATTAACCATATCCTGCCAAAGTAAAGACACAAAAGCATTAATATAAGTAAAGTAGTTCTTCCACACTATGTTACTGCCAGAACTTCTTGATACCAATTTTTAACTTGTGTTAACAAATTCAGTGATCTGTATTCGCACTCATCCATTTTTCATGTCTACAAAAAGTGATTTATAAAAAAGTGGCAGAAAAAGCCTCTGGACACAGACAAGAGAAGACAAACAGTCCCTCTCCTGCTTCCTATTAATAGGGACTGAACGTCACTGCAGCTTAAGATCAACAACAACCATCTGCTGCCCTCTGCTGGAGAAACTTGGTTTGGTTTTTAAATTGGAGCTGTGATTATTTTTGGATTATTGCATTGTATTAAATCTATGAAAGCTCCTATGGCTCAATTCAATGTTTTGCATAAGTTTCTTGAGTGCAAGCAGAATCATGCTATAAAGTTCCAATTTATTCTTGTCGCCTTGGCAACAGTCACATTTTCCTATCTGTTGGATAATTACATGTGGCACTGGCTCTGTTCTGTCTGTGAATGAATAATCGACTGATGGAATGATGCGGGGAAATGCCTGTATTTTATTCAGTGAGACCTGAACGCGCCCCGTCATCACTTTCACTTAATCAATGTTTAAAAAGTCTCCGGTGTTGTGTAACAAAGTGAACACGGCTCACTGCCTGTATCAGCTTGCAATGCTGGAATAAAGAGCAGGCATTAAGTGTTGGATCTGATGTGGTTGCTGGCTTCCAGGTGGAGCAACTATTTCTACTGTCTGGGCACAGAGGAAATATCTCGGTCATTGTAAAATAATACGCTAAAGTATTTTTTCAATGTATAAATCCTGATAATAGTAAAGATAATAAAGACAGGATATCACATATCACAACTTTGGAAAAATCAGCTTGGAAACATGGAAAAAATGACATTTTAATCATCATGTGTCAATTTCTAATTACTGAAAATCCTCCATCATAAAAACAAGTCATATAAACACTGGAACACAAAATGAAATAAATGCTACAAGTCAAAGCAAGTCGCTGACTCATGTAGTGACACAGCGCTAAACCGTGCTTTTTGTGCACAGTAATCCTTCCCATTCTTCACCCTTTAACCTGTTTCCATTTCCTGCTCAGCCGCTAAAGATGGACAATATGATTAAAGGGCAATGTCACGTGTTATAGTGCCAGTCATCACTTCTAGGTAAGGAAATTCTCATTAAAAACAACACGTTTTCTCCAGTTCAGTAACAAACTCCATCAACTATAAAGAACTTTGAGATGACATTTGAAAAATACTGTATCTGGGGTCAAGGACAGTTTCCAGCAAACAGAAGCCAACATCACACTTCACTACACTTTCACATTTAAGCAACTCTCATTATCAAACATGTCTTGAACAATCAAAAAATGCACACGCACTTTGTGCTATTAAATTATAAAGCAAGTCCTGGAATAAAGCCCTTGATGGTTATAATGAAGACAATATCTGCAAACACAACAATGAAGAGGTGAAAGCTGCAGTGTTTACAACTCCTCAGCTGTCTGGTCAATGCCTATCAATGCACCAATTCAATAAATCAACTTGACAAAATGAACAATTACAGAAAACTGATTGGGTTAGGTTTAGGTTAGGTAGAAACATTTAATTGATTTAAAACCAGGCAGTGATCAAAAACGCTGATGCTGATCAATTAAGTCAGAGTTAATGTTAACCTGACTACTGCTGATGCTATTCACTGAGCGTGTGAGTATTTGTCTGACTTTCTATTTTTTTTTTCATAAATTCATTCAATAAAAATGGTCGTCATCTGAAATGCAAACAAATGACAAATGATGTCCAAAGACAATCCTGGTTTTTATTTCCAGCCTATATTTTAATATGACACTATACTGACTGCTTCACATGAGTTCACACTAAATCACACTTCAGCCTTTCACCTCGCACAAGATGAAACAATAAAAACAAAAAACCATGCACAACGATGTGTTGTGGCAAGATGGAAAAGCAGTATAACCTTGGAGCCTCCAGAGGATTCTGCATCTGAAGTTTAACAAACAAACCACTGATGGGGTAGAGATTAATGAGCCAGGTCAACAGGTCAACAGAGTTGTGTTTTTAAAAGAGTTGCTCAGTATCTTCTATTGATGTAAACAGGAAATAAACACTGAAAATGATGATATGTTGTCATGTTCAAAAATGAAATGACTGCAGCTTCAGTCTGTATCAAAGAGACACCTTCATGTATTTAAATGAGGGTGAAGAAAACATTCAGTCATTACAAACACAGGGAAATGTGCACTGACCGCACAGCTGCTTTCGCTGTGCATGTGTACCTAATAAACCGGCAAGTGAACATAAGAGGACATAACATGCTCATGCAAACGTAATGGGTCCTGAGTACTGGAACAGAGCGGCTGCGAGCATGTCTCCGTTTATATGAGGAAGCGACACGATATTGCCAAAAGTATTGGGTCGTCTGCCTTTACATGCACATGAATTTTAATGATCCCATTCTTCATCCGGTGGGTTTAATATGATGTCGGCCCACCCGTTGCACCTACAACAGGAATTTTATTTATTGCACTATCACGGTACCACGCTCGAATTGACTTGAGCTCCTGTGAGCAAACCCGCTGTTTCACGAATGGCTGGAGAAGCAGTCTGCACGCGCGTCCCGATACTTTTGGCAACGTGGCACGTACGCTACTGTGTGTAAAGTTGAGAAAGTAACCTGTTATGCGCTGGGACAGCGGAGAGGAGCTTCGGTTCTGTCGGATCAGTGCTGCCGCTCTTGTGGAGGCGGCGGGACACTGCCGCGACACGAACCCGGGGACAGGAGGAATCCAAATATGGAAACGGTCAGATAACATAAGAGTTGCCTAACTTAACGGCCCCGGCCCTGAGCTGTGCAGTGAGGGCTAAATATAAAACCCTGTGGTTCCGCTTGTCTCGCGTCTGAAGCGGTTCCCGGGTCCCTTACCGTTTCATTAGGATACTGTTTCTCTCCCCAAGGCCCAGTCCGCTCAGGGAGGGGGGAACTTAACATGGGCATGAAGCTGAATAAACTTTTTTTTTTTTTTAAACTGTCTCTGCTCCCTCTGACACATCTCGCATCAGAAAATCCCCCGCTATAGAAATGCTTTTGAAGCGTCTCCGGGAAAAACGTATAAAAGGAGATCGACCTCAAACGGTCACAAGAGAACACTTTCTCTTTGTGCCTCTCTCTCTCTCTCTACGGAGTAGTGTTGCTCTGTCGTGGGGACTGGGACCATGGCAATGTCCCCAGTAGGTTTCGTTTGGCAGCACAGTCTGGAGCCAACCACTGATCCTTGAGGAACTGTAGCCAAATCTGAGGCCTGATGCTCTGTGCACTCTCAGGAGTCCATGGGAACTTCAGCAAAGGAGGCGTCTACTTCTGCCTTGTCAGTACTTATTAATCCCAAAGATCCTCACGCCGTGGAGCTGGGGCAGCTTTGGGATGAGCACAGTGAGCAAGGAGACTGTGTTGACCACAAAATGGACTGGATCGTACTTGGTGTAGAAGCTGGTGAGGATATACCTGGATCAGGGGTAAATAAAAGAAGTGGCGAGGTTACAGACCACACCCCCGACACCACTGACAGAACAGACACTGTGGCAGATCTTCATTATGGAGAGAGTGACTTACAACCTGCTTACAACCTCACAGCAACAACATACTTTAATGGTTCGAATCGCACTGTGCCTGACTGGTTGTTTGTCTACGCATGTTGCCCTGTGATAAGCTGGAGATTTGTACAGGTTGGACTCTGCCTCTTGCTCAAATCGAAGTGACACCAGCTGATGACCCTCAATGAACGCAGTATAGATAATGAACGAATGGATGGACATTGTTAGTGTGGATGCATGTGTGACGTCTGCGTCGTGGATTATTGTGTACTTTTTTTTCAATTAAAGTGTAAGAAAATGAAGTCAGATAGGTGGTGTTGGTCTTACATATATATGTGTGTGTGTGTGTGTGTGTGTGTTTCTTATTATTTGTAGCAGCAATGATTACAGTGACATAAAATGGAGCAGATTCACTCTAAATGAAGTTATTTACGTCTGTGTTTTGATCAAATCTACGAAAAACTGCGCTGCACCAACACTGCAAGTATGAACAAAACTTGGAATTTAAAAAAAAAAAAATCCTTGAAGTAAACATGAGATAAGATGATGTTTCCTCACCGACCGTGCAGCCTCAGCACTGAAATCTGCGTGAGTGTTTCAACATGCTGAGCGACCCACTTAGAAAACAGCACTGTTTGTTCACCGCCGATCAATAAGTAACGCGCGAGTGCAAACTGCGCGGTGGACTTACTGGTGGAAAGACAGTTCCACTGGGGACGAATAACAGGTACACGGTGACTTGTCAGTCAAGGTACAAATATGTGCTGGTACAGACTTGTACTACAGGGACACTTCATAAATCCAATTATAGCAGCGTATTGATTCTGGAGCCTGGCAGTCGCAGGTGTAAAGGCACTATCCCACTACTACAGAGGCACAGTCCCTATAAAGCACAGCTGGTGCTGGAGGGTGGGGCATGACCCCAGCTGTGCACTCGACACTTCTACTAATAGGCATCTGCTCTTCTGTCTGCACGCTGCAATGTGAAACAGTGGTGCAACCTTCCTGCACCTGTTACCCAGCTGGAAGGAGGCACACTTACAGGACAATGGGTGTGATGGTGAGGAACTTGCGCGAAGCGGTGAACTGAACGCCGTAGTCCATCTGCTCCCAGTGTGTAAGGAGGCGAGCCTTGCCCTGATCCGGGGTCTCGAAGGGGGTCCCTTTGACCGTGTGCAGGAGGAGGTACATGCACTGCGACGGCCACAAAAACACACCGGTTAATGACTAATGCTGTAATATTAAAACATGTAATTCACATGTGTAAAACAATGTAATTCTATTATGTAATTATAATAGAAATAACACGTAAATGTTGTGGATTATTCAAATCAGAACCATATAGAATACACTTCAGTAAGACTGTGATTACAGAGAGGGTGAGGCATGAGTCAAGACTGATTCATTAACAAAGAGCATGAGTCAGAGCAGTGGAGTCAGCAGGACGTGTTCTCATTGAATATGAGGACTGTGGAATGAATCACTCCATGTGGCCTTCACTGCTCTGTACATGATCAGGTGAACTACTGCCGGGCGCTCTGCTCCACTGACCAGGTTGTGGATGAGATTGGTGAGTGTCCAGACGACAGGTACGCTGGCGAAGGGAATGCTGAGCAGGATGACGTGCAGGAGGCCGATGCCCAGGATGTAAGACAGCCATATCCCCCTGCTGTTCATCACTCGGGTGTTGGGGTTGACCTCGCTGTGCGCCGTGCCCACGTTCATGATGGCGGCGGCGGTGGCGATGTGCTTTTGATGAAGATATCTGGAAGATACACAGAGAGAGGTCTGGTCACAGAGACTGACACTGAGTCACTGTCCAGTGTCACTGACCTGACACCATGATCATGTACACAGCCGATCATTTTGTAAACATGACATATATCTTTTTGTTAACAGAGTGATACAGTGACAGATCATATGGCTGGACAGGCACAGGACACGTCATGTCCTCTGCCTGTCCAGCAGGGACACGTAACCACGTGTTCCAGCTGGAAAGGACACACACAGTCCTCCACTTGATCAACACAACACCCAATGGGACGATTAGCACATGTGCATTATGTGATCGATTATGTGATATGATTAGGCTGTGGATCAAATGATTAACAGGTGAAACCTGTCAGCCAATCAGAAACCTGGATTTAGCTACGCGTAACTACAGCTAAATTTAGACACGTGTGTGTGTGTGTGTGTGTGTGTGTGTTGGTCAGTGACCTTTAAGGTGAAGTAAAAGTGGGGCGCTAGTCAGGATGTGCCTGGTCATCATCATCATCAACAACAACAACAACAACAGCAGCAACAAGAGTAAACAACACTGCTCCACGCTGTTAGTGAGTGATCATATGGGAACAACGTCCAGGGTTACACACTCATGCTTAACGCAGACACACACTGAGATCTACAAGTAGAGTTGACTGTACACAGCTGCTTCAGGACATTCATCAATCCACTCACTGCAAACAGAGAGAGACAGAGAGAGAGAGAGAGGGAGAGAAAGATGGCTTCAACTCCGACCTGCGCTGCCGCCGGTCCGCTCTTCCCCTTTATGCTAACGATGCTCCGGGTTATATAAGTGGCACGCGGTGGCTGGGAGACTCGCAGCCCGTCATCCGGCGCCGCCTCTCCGCCCCAGACGCGCTCCTGTCCGCTCGCAGACACACGACCCGCTGCCACACATCCGCTTTCCCTTCGTCCACAAGCCACACAGCCGCTGACAACACAACACGACGCAGCGCGGCGCGTCACCGCCGCCCGTCCGCACGAGGGCTAGTGGGCGGAACTAGCTCAGCTATGTATCGATACCGGCGTTGGGCTCGGTATAGATCAGTACCGTTTCAATTGCTCTCTCTTCTACGTTAAGCACACAACACTCGCCTCTAGTCGCGCGAAGCACCGCGCGGCGATAAACCAGCGAGTCTCTTATTATCAGAGGCCTGCGTCTTTAAGGACGAGTGACGTCACTGGTGGCGTATAAAGCCTCGCGGTTTCAGGAAGCCGGGTTGGCGTGATTTATGAACAGTGACATACACATACACACATGTACACACACATTTACACACACATTACACTGTCTGTCTGACACGTGCCTGATAAATAATTAGACTGTGGTTGAATTCTCGTTCATTAGAATGTTTGACCCTAAGACAAAACAAACATGGGAGTATTTTGTGTAGTATAATATCAACTCTGTTGGGGTGTACTCTTTTACGACGAGCTATTTATTAATTTATTTATTTATTTGTAGTGATTATGCCCTGTTGACACTGTTACAGGACAGCAAGGAGGCATTCACTAATAGTTGAAATGACCGTACACGTTTTGACCAGCAGGGGGAGGGCTGTGTGCGCATGATTAACTAATTAAAGGGAAAAAATCACACCATTATTGAATTATCATTCAGATTTTTAATTCTTATTCAAAGGTCCCGTATATTCATCCATACTGAACTAATCTACAAGCTGATATTCAAAAATAATGAAGTTTTTAACTTTCGATGATATCTTGTATGCAGTATATTTATGTTTTAAACCTTTTGAATATTTTTTTCCTTCATAAATATTAATTTATTTAAATGTTATTTTACTCTATCTTTCCATTTAAACCTGATGGGGTTCATAAACAACAATGTAGTGGCAATACATCTAGCAGCTGTTGAAACATTTCACCACCAGCGATGATGTGGCACTGGTGAAGAGGTCATGACGTCGTCATTACCCAGCATGATTCATCTTTTTGGGGAGCATGAATGTTGATGCAAATGTAATAATTATCCATACAGTCATATCATATGGACTACAGCCAAGCGTATGGCTTTTACCCACATTTACAAAACAGAAAACAGCACCTGAGAAAGTATATGTGTCACAAATATAATATCATTCCATTTCATTTTATTGGCGTTGGAGTTGAGTCGTTTGAGTGAGTCGTTTACAGCAGACGCTGGCTCTGATGCCTCTCTGGTTAGCACTTGATACCTCGGTACAAAAGGAGGCCCTTGACTCCTGATGTAGCCGAGGTGAGCGGAGGCCTCGCTGGAGGCAAAGAAAACTGACTGATGGGACTGATACTCTGCTCCCCAAATCAAAGATCAACAGTGTCATGTTCTAGATCCCAAGATAAACCCAAATACTAATTTAGGCCCAGAGCAGCCCGAGGCTCATGGGGTCAACTGTGTTCTACTTGCATGCGATGTTACATGACACCCACTGTTTCTAAAGGTAGCACCTCTGTGATGAGTGGCATCAGACAGGTTTGGCCGGCTGACAGTGGACCCTCTCATATGATCGTAGCCTCGGGTGCTGTAGCTGTCTTAGCCATGTAAACCTAGAGGTCTGTTCAACTATGAACGATGGATGACAGTGCTGTGAGATCATCGCTGGCACTGGAACAATGACCAAGTGCATGACAATGACAAAATGCATCTCAACAGGAGGAGGGGCGGGGGCAGGGGTAATATCATGATCATATCAATATCATCAATATCATGCATCAATATCATGCAATATCAGCTCGACAAGTCATCATCTGGATACGTTTGACACATTTTAAATTGTGACTGGAAACCAAATTTCTGGCCACAAAATTTCCGGGAAAGTAACGCAACTGTAAGAACTGACATGCGCCCCCATCAGGGGGGTGGAGGGTTCTTCTCAGCCAAGGAGGAGTTGATATTTGAGCTTCGCCGTTGTATCCATTTCGTCACGGCCGCATATTTAATAGATGTTTAGATATGTTTCTCTGTAGATGACGTTTCTCCACACTTTGGTGAATGCCCACAGGTGATGTGGTTTAGGCCTTCAGATGCTATGTGATTCTTTGAACAGGACTCATGCCAGTGATAAAAGCTTTGAATGAAGAGATGCATTTCATGTTGTAATCTGTTCTGGCATCAGCAGCCGTGAGTCCAGTGTCATTTTGTCGTATATGTCACCGGCAAAGAATGTGTCTCTCTCCAATGCAGTCTACTACTGAACCTTTATGTTTATTTGGCATGTGTGTTGTGTTGTGTTGTGTTGGAAGGATATCGCACATGGCACATTCAGAGCTGTGTCCTCATGTTCTCCCATAATATAATGTTTGTGTTATACAAATCACAGTCATAACACAATCAGTCAGTGCACAATATTCAACATATATAACAATATATATAGAAGAAAGATATACATTTCCCATTGCAACACAAGGCTTAAAATATAAATATATTCCTACTTATTCTGTTTAAATTGAATATTTTGTGCCTTATTGTATTTTAGTGATTGGTATTTGTCATACTCACTGATATTTGTATATGTTTTGTGAACCAAAACAAAAAAACTAATAAAATAGTTATCATACTTGCAGGACACAATTTCTTTTTAAATTGACTTGACAAGCCTCTCTTTGTGTTTGACCAGCAGATGTCGCTATGAACACACTTTGAACTAGCTGGTGCTGACACTGGAGGCACTTTGCCTGTTTCGACTTGTTGACACTTTTACCAGCAAAGTAACACACACAGGCCTGTCATCTGTCATCTACATAGACAAAAAGGCATTTATTTATATTATATATTTATATTTATATATTTATATTATTTATATTTAACATTTTCGTGCGTCTACAGTGAAATGGATTCGTCATGGTAATAATTCCTGACAGTCTATCTCAGAATACACAGTCTAATCTGGATTTAGCATACATTTAATGTCACGTAATTTGACTATTTGCTGACTATTCATTTCAACCTGTATTTATTTTTTTTTTAATTGAGCATTTTCCAAACTTTCTGCCAAATGTTGGGCAACATGCAACTGTGTGGTGTACAGATGAACTAAGATGTGGTGAAGCCAAAAGGGGATTTACTCAAATTAAACAGAGCAGATGGAGATCATTGTTTTTTTTCCAGAAAAATAAGTAAATGAAAATGATCTGCAACTTGTCCTGTTAATCAAAGGTGGAAGGCCTCTGATTTTTTTTGTTGCAAAAAACATATTATTATTATTATTATTATTATTATTATTATTATTATTATTGTGGTAAATATGAATTGAGAATATAGAAACATTGCTTCGTCGGGTCAGTGGCGGTGAGGCTTGTTTGGCCTGCGGATGAGCTGGATGTGACAGGAATGACACTGGCGGGGCGGTCGTCTCCAATGGGAGAGGCTGGACTTGTGACCCGGGCAGGCTCGGATGATAGCCTGGCTGGAAAAGGCTGACGCTGGGAGTCCATTATTGCCCCTGGAGGAAGCTGAGGATTAGAACACCAAAGAATTTCAATAAAAGAAGTGTCTGTTTGGGGGTCGGGGAGGGGCACGGGGGGGGGCGGTGGAGGTGGCGGGGTGGGGGGCTCTCCTCATTGTCCCGACGGTGATTGAGAGCAAGAGGAGGGGAATGGGACGGCATTGTGTTCGCAGCTCCTCTGAAGACGGTGGTTATTAGGGGGGACGGCTGAGGAGGGGTGAGGGATGGGGAGGCTGTTGACTCTTCATCTTGTGTGAACAAAGTCTCTGGCACAGAGCCCTCTTCTGCCCCTCTGTCCTGGACCCCCTTGTTTACGAGTGCCATGAATCCTGTCCCTCTCGGCGGGGACCCCCACCAACTCCAACCTGCGCCGCCGCGCACTGTGGGGCTTAAGTGCCCTTTAATTAGGCCGCCTCAGTGTCCGGCTGAAGACCGGTGGGACATGTGGGACCTGGCTGAGTGACCCACACACACACACACACACAGCACAGGGATGAAGTGTTTGCTCCTCTAATGAAAAAAGGTTGATCTGGGGGAAAGGGTTCTTGTCGTCTTTGTCGCCCCCCCACCACCACCTCCCACCCCCATCTCAAATAGTCCTGACAAAGGCACTGATATCATCTTTAACACTCTGCCATTTCCAGGACACAGCAGAGGACACTTGGAGGGGAACGCCACACTCTGTCCGCCACACTCAAAACAAATCCCGACTGCAAACTGTAAATGTACTTCCTGCACAAACAGGAAATACTGTACCGCTGGACCCTGTATTATTATCATACTGCTACTATTATGGTGATTATAAATATCCTAACTCAGTATTCATTATTCAGACAATGAATTCATAGATGGAGGCAAAACAAAACTCTGACTCATTGACTCATGGCCATGGAGCTCAGGTTAAAGCTCTCCGCCTCACACGTGACACAGGAAAGCGTGAATACACATCTCCTCTCCCGCCCATAAACGCAGACGCTTTGTCATTGTGATGCAGCACATTTCATTATCAGCGGGCAGCAAAAAGGGACAGGATCCGGAACATAAAGGAGGAGCCGGGCAAGAGGCGTTGGGAATTTGCCGAACCGCTCCGGACAAACGAGTAATTCCTCGCCGCCTCATTGTGCGAGGGGCTTACAGGGTGAGGGCTGTGAAAGGGGGAGAGGCAGAGCGTGGATATAAACACGGGTGCGAGTGAAATGAAGTGAACGATGGCAGGAGCGAGGAGAGGAGAGGAGAGAGGAGCGATGAAAAGGAGTTTGTGAACGGAGCGGGGTGGGGATTGGGCGTGTTCAGAAACGTTGTCGCGTTGAGCCCAGTGTGTGTAGATACCCTCCTAATCCTGGTTTTATTGGCTGCCTGTGTCCAGCCATGGCGGTGGGATTGAGTAGGGAGGGTGGGAGGCGGGGGCGAACACATGTCCTTCTTTGTGGTAATACGCTGATTAGGCCTGAGAAAGAGCCGGACCTGGTTACGGCCTTTCTCAGGTCACCGTAGAAACCGGCCCGGTAGGGGACCTCTGTGTGCACCCCCCACCCGCCACCTCCCTTGTGCACCTACAGATGCAGACACGCACACTGAGGCCTTCCCGTGCACTGATCTGCACAAAACGCCACCACTCAACACGCCACCACGACCCTTGTTGGCTTCCGTGTTCGTGACCTCCATCGCTTGCTCCCATCCCAGACGCGTCGCTTTGCACAAACATGGTTTCAATGTTGTTCAGATGCAGACCGCAGACCGAGTCCTGCGCCTGCGCTCGTAAATTCCACCGATGACACATTCCCGCCTATCCACCCCCGGGCCCCCGCACACCGACTTGCGCTCCGACGGAGCAGCCGTCGTCCAAGTCACAGAGCTGAGCTCGGCACATTTTTGACGACGCCGTAACGCACGACAGTGTTGGTGATGGGAAACAGACCTGCCTCGTTGTCAGCGCCGGCGTGACATATCGCATCTCCAGTCGAGGAATTTCAAAAGACATCTTTATTGGTACGCTATAGAAGACTTTGGTACGCTATAGAAGACTCCCCGCTACGACTGGCTGGAGACCGGCTTCGCACAACTTGCACAAAGATGTCTATCAATTATTGTCACATTTAGAGAGACCCCCGTTGCCCACCCCCCCCAACCCAAAGCCGGGTGGTAGGTCGAGTACCGCTCAGTCACTGCCTGTTTCCCCATCCTCTTTGTTACAGAGGAATAAAACACAGAAGAGCTGAGTGAAGGGGGGGGGGGCTTCACTGCTGACCTCCAGACTGTGGTCGCTGGGCTCTCTCCCTGCGGTGGGCACTCAGTCTGCAGAGTGCACGCTCCCAGCCCCTGCTGAGCGACCCTCCAGCCCCCTCAGTCCACCCAGCTCAACCCCGCCCCACATGTCCTCCTCTGCAGAGAGAGAGACCACGGCCCCCGAGCAACACACACACATCAGAGGGAGATAGTGAGATACATTGCTTCAGCGTAAACGCTCTTAAAGAGTAACACATTGACCTTTACATCCTAGGTTAGCAAGCGATTTAGAAACGCCACGAACTCTCTCACCTCCTCGTGTTATTAGTTTAGGACGAAATCACCGAAGCGTTTCGTCTCTGAACGCATTATGACCTCTCATACTTGGAAGCAGATCCTCTGAAGGCTGGTTTCCATATGGCTCCACGCACTCGGGTCTGATGTGAGGTGATTCCTCTGCCCTGACAAAGCAGGAAAAGACTGGTTTAATGATCAGGCGTCACGGTTTTCAACCATGTGCGCAGGTACGGTTAAAACCAGTGCACCGATCACCTGGGGAAACGTGTCCGTTCTTGTTTTTATTGACAATTATTATCTATCATCGTGAATCATGATATTTAACTACAAGATAACTGCAGTGTTGACGCACTGATCTCTCCCCGGGGCACGCAGCAGAAGCCTGAGCAGATCGAGGTGGCCCGTTCCATTCAAACAATCCCGCCGTTAAAGAAACTTCGTCAAAGAAAGTTATGTTCCGCGACATCGAGTATGAAATTTGTGCAGAAGGAGCCCCCCTCATTATCGGCCTCCCAAAATGTCTTTTACAGCGGTAACGTCTTTGGCGGCCACTCTTTCCATGACGACCGGCCGCTGGTCCTCAAAGAGAGCCAACGCACAACCTGATTGCTATCACGGCGACGCACTCCGTTTGATCTCTGCCAGGTACCTTGCTTGTATTCGTCCCCGTCATTTCCCTTGTGTGTGGATCAAACGCGTGGTTACTTCAGGCTAAGTCCATCACAAGTGTCCCACCCTCCTCTTTAACTTGCCCCCCCCTCTCCACCCCCCCAGTCCCATAGCTGCTCACCCCACAGTCCATCAGAATGACAATAGTATTGATGTAAAATGTGTTGCCTTTGGGCCGCTGGAGCATATAACCCCTGCATGCCTGGCCCAGCCGCCACCACACTTTATGGCTTTATTGTGTCCCCTTTTATGTCTTCCCCTGTTGGGGTGGGCGGACAAAAAATGTAGAAAATTCACTGTATATGTCCAGGTCGGTGGGACGGTATCCAATTAGAGAGCGCGTGAGAGGAGAGGCGGCCCGTCATCCCTCCACCTATACCTTCACCGCCACCCGGGTGAATCATCCCCCGTTTCCAGCCGACGCGTAAGAAAGTTGGGTAACAAGTCGACTCTACCTTTTTTTCCCGCGTGTCCCTCCCTATACCTCCCTCTCCCGTTTCCCTCCCTCCCTCCCTCCTTTTACTCTTCCCTTTCTTTTCCACATTACCAGGGGGTGGCGTGTGATTGACAGATGGGAACGAATAATAATTTTTTTTTTCGTAACCTAAGGCCATCTCCTGTGATTGGCTTGCCAGCTGACATCTCCAAACTTAACCCCCCCCAACCCCAACCCCGACCCGACCACCCCCACCCACCCACCCACCACCACCCCTCCCCCCCCCTTTAATATTGGGCCTGTGGACCACCCACCCACCACCACCACCCCCTCACCCCCCCTTTAATATTGGGCCTGTGGATGAGGCATCCTGAGGGAGAAAAAAGTCGAGAGAGAGAGAGAGAGAGAGTGAGAGAGAGAGAGAGAGAAAAAGATATCTACCTTAGGGAAGAACCTCAGAGAGAGGGAGGGAAGGAGAGGACGGGTAGGAGCGTGTGTGCATGTGTGGAGGAGACACTTATTCTCTTAACTACAAGGAGACAGACACACTTTCCTGGCCCGACTCAAAGAAGGGGGGGAACAGGAGGAAGATTTTCTTTTTTTTTTCTTTCTCCTCAATATCATTTTAATTTTCCCCTCATCCAACAATCAAGCTGCCCTAAAGCGTCTCTTCCTGGAGACTCTTCTTCACTGGCTACTGGAAGTTCTATGTATTGATCCATCCGGCCTCTCACACACTGCAAGGCTTACCTCATGGATTTGTATCTGACTGGATATTTGATGTGTGTGTGGTTGTCCAGCTCGCGAGTGCTTGGAGGCTATCCCATCTGGTGGTGAGTACGGATCCACAGTTTCAGCATCAGAGCCTATAGCCACATAAAGAGAGAGAGAGAGAGAGAGAGAGAGAGAGAGAGATGATCAAATGATCATTCGTGAGAGGGCAGAATGTGCACTTTCAGTTGACTGCGTGGAAAAATGTTCTCCGGCCTGGTCCAAAAAAATCTTAACCTCAAATACTAGTGTAACGGAAAAGGCTGGCCGCCCCCCCACCCCCACCCCCACTCCACTCTCATGTCCATTTATCATACTGGAGCATGTTGTGATGCAAAGAGGCTGAACAAGTTGAAACGTCAAATCGCCTAATCGCGCATTAGCGAGTGGCTGCAAATGAAAGGAGTCGTGAAAAGTGAAAGTCAGCAAGATCTTTCGTCATGATAGAAATTGGGGGTTGTGAGATGTTGCTCAGAGAAAGGCTCTTTCACTGACCCGTAATCTGCTTCTTTCTCCAAATACAGCCAGATCATGTTAAGTTGCCTTAGGAAGTGCAACAACCATGACTAAGATCATAAGATCTGCATCTGTTTTTGTTTTGTTTGTGTTACACTCGGGCCGCCAGCGCCAAAACACATCATGAGTTGTTTTTAATTCTGTGTAATACGCGTTGAGCCCAATCATTTGACAGTTGAACATAATTTCAAAAAATAATTGCATCTCCGCCATCGGGTATTAGTTGCAATTTAAACCGATCCAATGAAAACAACGCCGAAGCGTATCATATTTGCTCTGCGATTGTACCACAATTCGCCCCCCTCCACTTCGGATTTGTCAGGAGACAATATGTGGAGTTGCCGCAGGGTTCGATTCTTTGTTAAATTAGCCCAGATCGCTTTTGGCACCAACAACTGAAATTTAGAGGTTTATCTCATTACAAATTCAGCTACATGCAGCTGACCTCATAGCTCCTGGTGCTCCTTTGTAACATAAAGCTGCAATTTTGGCGATATTCGCGTAGGCGTATGACAAAGCTCTTTTGGCCCGCGACACAATACTTGTCAGGAGCTACTGCACTTTCAGTAGCCCGACGAGCATATGGTCCCAACGCCGCTGTCCAAACCACCAGCATCTTCTGGTTTCATTTACAGAGCAGGCAGCTGCCAAGCACACAGGCCACAGGGTTGAAGTGTTAATGGCAAAGAGGACTTTACACCCACTCCTGGCTTCAGCCAGAACCATCAGACACCAGTGACAAAGAGCCTGGCTCCTCTCCCTCTGAAATACCTGCAGCTGCTTTGTTTAGTGGGGGGGGGCGTACATGACACTGGTATAATGTTCGAACCCGCACAATGCGCGCCCCCTTTGATTTGAGTAACAAATTTTGAAATGTAGGCTGGAGCGGGGGTTACCGGGAGGGGCGGGGGAGATGAAAAGCGGCGCCGTGGCTCCAGGTGACTGGCCAGGTGCTGAGGAATGGGTGTCAGGCAGCGCTGTCAGTGGCGTCGCCCTGCGGTGCTGAACATGTCCAAAAGGAGACTAAATGAGGTGGTGCGTCAAACAGGAGGGTGCCGAGTTTCAGCCAGGGCCCCGGCTGAGACTCCTCTCAGCTTCTGTCTAAGGGGCGATGACTCGGCCATAAATTCTCCAGCCGGGCTGGGACGGCTTTGGAGGGGAAGAGGAGTTTTGACGGCTTCATGCCTGGCAGCCTTGCTTTTTACAAGACGGGGCGTTGAAAACAAACCGGAGCGTAAATAACTCCATGCACATATGCACGGGTGCAGCAGACAGAGAGGGAAGACACACACATGCACACACACATGAGGAGAAGTGTATTTGTGCGCAGAAATGTGCAAAACTTGGATTAATGATGAGCTGTGGTGTGACATAATAACACAACTAATGAGTCTCACAGTGTCGGTGTCACACTACTAGAATTAATTATGAATGAATTACATCAATGTTTCTGTTTCGCATTTATTCATTGGTTTAACAAAATCAAAATCAAAACTTATTGCTGAGTCACTATTGCGCTGTACACGAGCATCGTTTTAGTTCTTGTTTTGGTTTTTTTTTCTGTCATCCAGCAGTGTGTTGGCGCTCTCACATAAACACGCCTGGCTGTAGGTGAATGCTGACAGTCACTTTCAGCAGGGTATTAGCTCAGCTGAGCTCGGCTGAGGCCCGTCACCAGCCAGCGAGCACCAGCGGCGACTCTCGCTTTGACACCGCCGCCGCCTAAAGACGTTTCAATCCAATAACTGCTCTTCTCCTAATCCTCACTTATCATCGCCGCCGCCGTACACTTGATCTCACTTCAGCCTTTAACGCCAGATGTTTCATAAAAACATTGACATGGCTGTGGTCATTTGCTGATGCAAAGACATGAACCCCTGTTTCTTCTCACACCTGGGCACGGCTTTCCTGACGCTCCACTGCAACAGGTGGAGACGTCAATGAGGGTCAATTTACAATCACAGTGACGACACAGAGAACAACACATAACACCTTCAGTGATGTAATCGCAGCGTCCTACCACTGAATCCTGAGGTATGTGTGTTTTCTATGTGGAGAACTACTTGTGTTCAACCTGAGCAGCTTAAAGGAGGCTCTCGAGTCCATCTCTGGGTCTCAGGAATGTCATTATCTGACTGTGACCCCACACACACACACACACACACACACACACCTCCAATCCTCAATCCGATCTTCAACCCCCCTACCATTGGAGAAGGGATCAGTTAAATGATTCTTGCCGCGAGAAAATCCTCCGCCTGTCGTCCCGGGTGAAAAGATCAAGGATGTTTGGGAATTAAAAGATAGCGTGAAGAGCAGGGAAGGCCGGAAGAATGACATTCATTTTAAAAAATAATAATAATAAATAAATAAATAATTTTTTATTTGAGGCAAATTTTGCCTAAAGCCCAAGAGAAGTGACGTCCACAGAGATACAACAAATATGAAACGAGCGTATCCGTAAGTGAAGTATGTCTCTGTTTGGAATGTTCTCCAATTCCCTTAACCCCAAACACTGCAGCCCTGCAGCAGGTGCACGGCCACTGCTGAGCTAGCAGGGATGCAGCGCGGCTACGTCGCTCAAGGGGTTGAACAAACAAGATGACATTTCGATGCGTTTCCCGTCCATTTCAAAACGCGTTGCCTGGCAACACCGACGGCAAGCCAAAAACAAAAGCGGTACCAGATACCATGTGGTGGGTCCATGACGCGTGGGGTGACGTTACACAGTGGATCCAGGTGAGAGGTTCAAAAGAGAGTGGTATTTCAAAGCGGCGAGGGCGAGTCCTAATCTTCAGCCTCCATCAAAGGACATGCTAAGTGCTCGTGTAGGAAATGAGCAGGTCCTGCAGCGCGCGGCGATTAGGCGCACTAAAACGCAGGCCGCCACGGCTCCTCAAAGGGAAAAGGCCCGTGGCCAGGGGCTAAGAGATCATTAGGGGACACGGGTGGAGGCGCACACACACACACACACACACACACATTTAAAGTCTTCATTACCTGGCTGATCTCACCTGTATGGCTTGTTACAGAGGTTCATTATTAGCAGAAACACAGGCTCAGTGACAGAGGTGTGCCGATCACACCTGCACGGCCTGTATTCACTCTCAGCCCTCGAGTCGCTGACCAGGTCAAACTATGCAGCTGAGCACGATCAGCCAATCAGTGTCTCCGGACGACAAAACTGCTCCATGTGTCGCCACGGATCAGCTGGAATGGAGTCTGGAATCAAAGTTTATTCCAAATCGAATTCAAAATTGTGAAATGATTTGCTCAGACTATGAGCTTCAGTAGATTTTTGTTTTGTTTTTTTCCATTCAGGATCATTTGATAGTTACGTTTAGACCAAATACATGTGATTTTTTTTTGTTGACATTTAGCAAAAGGCGCCACAATCAGTAAGACACAGGTGGATGATGAAACAAAGCTTATTAGCTGAGGACGCCATTTCTCTTGAGATTTCACATCACGACACTTTGCTCAACATGTGGGGTTAAAAGGTCATTTGCTAAAAAAAAACAAAAAACTATGTTTGAGAGCTGGAGTGAAAAAGGCGGGGGGCTGGAATAGCAGCTAAGTGGAAGCAGGTTGTGAACTGGTGCTGAGGTATGACGCAGGATGCTAAGCGTCGCTAACGGGGTTTTGTGTGCGACAATGTCGTATCACAAACAATTCAGGTGTTTAACACAGGGTTGAAATGGAGGTTCAGGTTCCCCTCATCCCGTCTCATCCCGACTCCCACCTCCACAGCAGTCTCTGGGGGAGGGTTGTGAAGGAGGTAGAGAGAGAGAGAGCAGGTTGTAACGTTTTTTTTTCAGGGGTCCTGTCATTTTTTATCTGATCAGCCAGAAGCTGTTGGACCACAAATCTAAAGTGTGCCACAGAGAGGGGGGGGGGCTCCTCACTCCTCAGGAGAACCCCACTGCAGTGTTTTTCGCTGCACGCCTGCGACTCCTCCACTCGGGCCCCGTTCAGCAACGCGGCGCCCTGCGGGCGGATCTGACAAGTTTGAGCTGCGGCATGAACGCGTGTGGGGGTGAATTAGAGGAAGATTAAAGTTGAATTCAAACAGCGTTTTCACGGTGTTGCCGTGGTGACGGGGTAGCGCCTGTGCACAGCACTCGAGGCTCTCGCATTTATGAAAGCTGTGAACTTGTTTGGACATGGTCAGAGCGTGTGTGTCAAAACTCCCCACTCACACTGTATAGAACCTGCATCTCCAGACCATTACAACTCACATATATGAGCTTTACGCATAAGAGCTTATCTATATGAGACGGAGAACCAAGATCCAGGAATTTCATAAAGCTATGCAAAATGTAACAATTCCCTATAGTGGCCCTGAGTGTGTGTGTGTGTGTGTGGTGTAGTTTAAAACAACATCAGTCTGACCAACAATCAATAATATGAATTTAAAACGCATCCACCAGAACTATGTTTTTACCTATTAAACGCTGAAAACCCTGCAAACTGCAGCCTCCCAAATGACCATAATGTTAAATCGCCGCCTCAGCACAGTTTTAACGAGCACTAAATGATGATGACCTTCACAAAAGTAGGATTTGTTATGGCACCGTTGTATAACACGCACAAGTTTTAGCAAGTGAGTTCATATTGGCAACAGAGTGTCGACTCGAAAGTCGATTGCAGTGTCTCACACCAAATACACACAGATCAGCCGGAACGCTACAACTAGTAACTGGTTTTAATGCTGTGTGTTTGTGCGATTCAGTACAACTTTTTGCTTTTGAATCATCACAGGTCAAGGTCGTAGGATGACGATCACATCCAAATGCAATGGTCATTAAAGTCATTTCGATATTTAAAAATAAAGATAAAACGTAATGCAACCCAACACTGGTATTTATAGCTGCATTACACACATGGCCACATATGTTATGTTCATTTTATTCATTATTATTTTACTCGCCTGTAACTTATAATTATTTTCAGGTTAGATATAGTAGCTTGTTTATTATGGTAGCAAACGCCTGTGCATTTAGTATCACTGCGCTATAAGGTCCCAAATGTCCCAACAATACGAATTTAAAATATGCCGAGGCTGCATTTTAAAATGAAAAATTTTGCAATTACGGACAACTTCGTTACGTCAGCGGTCACGCGTACACAACCTAGAACAACGTCAACACAATGGGCTCGCTCAGAATAAGCGACAAACGCGACACAGCCTAATCAAAGCCAAGCGCCATCGCACCTGAGTCACATCAACACAATGACTTTTTTTTTTCTGTTTGATGAATGATGCAAACAGGCTTGAGAAGAGAACTCGGGTCCTTTGATAGCTGCATGTAGACCCTGGTCATGAACTTCAAACTGCTTTCTGTGGGCCATCAGGGCTCGAGGCAGTGAGGTCATATGTCATGTTCTGCTCAGCAGGTTCACAGGGTCACCTGGTGCTATTCAGTGCCTCTGGACATGAGAGGCTGTCACACAGAGAGAGCTCATCTGTGCACAGACATGCGCTACACACTGACCCCTGTAACGCAGACCTCCCACAACAGCAGCTGCAACGTGTTCCCAACACAACCAGATACCTCGACTCCAAAATAAAAACAAGACGCCATTTCTCGTTTCGGGGGCTAACGTCGGCGGCGTGTGTTTCCTCTGCTTCGTTTCTGTGGTTTCTAGCAGCCCATCATACTTTCACATCAGGATACTGAGGGGAAAAAAAAAACCTCCAACCAAGCCATAACCCCCCCACCACCACCCACCTCAGGCCAGTAGAGGCCCCATATGGACCTGCCTGGGCACGCACCTGCCAAGCCCTGCAGTTCGCTGCTGCTCGGCTGCTCGTCTCGGCCCCTGCAGCGGATTCCCCCGGCTCTCTGCCTCTGCGGAGGTCTCTGAGTCTGCTGCTCCCTCACTCGGTCGAGACACGTCGCTCGTGGCTTACGAGAAGTGAGGCTAAGCGGGCAGGATCAGCGTGGCACACATGTGGCCAGCCACGCATGAGTCTGCATGCGCGTCTGCTTTGCACGACACGCCTCAGAACCTCCCTCGGGGTTAAGACTCTCATTAGCACCTCGCCAAAAAAAAAGCTATCCCTTTTATCCCATCTGTCCATACGGATCAAATGATGCACATCCTTTGCAAACAAAGACAAATAGGCTGGCGGATCCACTGCCTGTAGTCTGAAACATGCAGAGGCCACCACAAAGAGCCATGCGGTTAGCTAATTGATTCCATCAATAATCCCAACTTCACCAGCTCCGGGACGCTGGCTGCACATGAAGCTGGATGGAAGCTAAGCAGGTAGCAAATGTTGGCCCGGTGTTCTGAGAGCTGCGAAGACATCTCATTTCAGGTTGACTGACTGATGTCACTGGGGAGGACGTGATGCCGCGTGGGTCCAACCCGACGCCAGGCATCGTTCGCTCTGGTTTCTTCTGTGACTGAGAAATGAAAAGGCAGCGGCCAAAGGCTGCAAACCGCTGTAATTAACTTCCTTAGTCACTCAGTCACCAGACACTGGAACCCGGTGATGTCGGTGGGGTTGGGAACAGCGGATGAGCTAATGTGGCTGCGTCCTCTTGGGTTAACTCACGACAACAACATGAACGGAGATTAATGAGCTTCTCCCAGATGACTAACTCTGCATGGGGACATCCAATCAGGAACGTTGGATCGTTATGATACAGGCGACGAGGCTTATTTTTCCTGATGAATAGTTGGGTTTTTGAATCGAATCTTTTAGCCGCTCCGTCTGCGAGGATCTCGGAGTGGTGTGCTTGGGATCGAGTGTCAGTCAAGAAGCTCGTGCTTGCAACACGAGTGACTCATGGCTGACGATGTGATCATCATGCATCCATGAGACCACCTGTAGAGGCTCAACACCCCCCCACCCCCCTCCAAGGCAACCCTTGATTCCTGCGAGCTCACCTGAGATCAAATGCAACGTCTGGGAGGGGGAGAGGGGTGGTGGGGTGGTGGGGACATTAGTAGAAAGCAAAAGCGCTGTAGCTCTATCTAAGGGGGGGAATCCCCCCACCCCCGACTTCAATGGCTTGACTTTTGTTTTGGGGAGGGGCACTGCATTGCACTCATCTGTCAGAGTCAGTGGCCGCTGTGATTGGGTTGCGCCCTGCGGGGATCCTGAGGTCATCCCGAGTGGCGCTCTGATCTGATCGGTGTCAGTTGTTCCTATGTGGACCTCTTACGTCCTCCAGAGACACGTTGTCCATCCAGACTCTGGACGGCCAAGTGCAGGGGGGGGGGTCTGCTCGACACAGAGAGAGCGATTCGCCGCACACATTTACACCCCTCACCCGACGCGCACAGGCCTCTAACTGAAACTACAACTGTAACTATATCCAGCGAAATAGATAAACAAGAAATCCGAGTCCGACATGTTACAGTAAAAAGGCCAAGCCGCTGGGACGGCTGTGTTTAAGCTTGTCATCACGGCGAGCGTGTTAAAACAAGGGCACGGCAAACATGTTTTCCCTCACTCTCTCATTTAATAGAAAGCAATTAAAATTAATGACTTGAATGAAACTATAATAGTTACTGGCATCACAAGCCGCTCTTGGCTGTCTCGCTGTGGTGATGAATCCCTGCTTAGGCACATCTGCACCAGCCTCCCCCTGCTGAGACACACTGCTGAAGATATGTTGTTGTTGTTGTGTTGTTGTTGTGTTGTTGTTGTTTTTTTCTTTGTCCTTTACGAGAAATCTCAGGCTACACACGCTGTCATGGTTAAAACAACAACTTCAGACAAATTATTGTCATATTCTGTTCATAGATTTGAATTTGTAAGGGGGGAGGTGGGGGGGTGTTTACTTGACTATGCAGACTGGTTTTTGTGTGTTATCTGCTTGATCAGCAGATCTGTGTACGCTAACAAGTGGGAACACTTTGGATAGTCGGTACTAATAGCTTGTATCCTGGCCCTGAAGTGGGCCTATTGCCCCCTCCCCCACCCCCCTCAACCCCCCACCCCACGCACACACCCCCTGGAGGAAAAAAAGAGACAAAATAAACAGGAGCCTCTAGTATAAATTACATTAAGCAGATAAGTCAATAAAACACTCGAGTATGAATCAGTGTGCTGTCACGGAACTGTGCTTACAGTAAAACCTGAGATTAATGCATACAGGAGGGGCCTCTCCCGTCCTGTGAGACGGAAAAGCATGATATAACAATTATATATATATGTGTGTGTGTGAGTGTGTGTGTGTGTGTGTATATATATATATATAATTTCAAATAAGTGTTATTATTGTAATTATTATTATTTGCTATAATTGCACATCCCTGGCTCTCATCATGACCAGGATGTGACAAGATATGGAGAAAAAAAAGAAGAAAACAAAAAGAATGTATATATATAGAAATATATATGTGCGTGTGTGTGTATATATAATTAAAAATCTAACTGGGTAGTGAAACACCAACCATCAGTGACATATAATTTGATTTTGTATGGGGGGTTTGAGGGTGGATCCATAGCCATCCTAGAAGATCACCTTGTGATTCCCAGTCACCCACAGTGCAAACATGTTTTGCTGAGCAGCAGACCTGAGTTAGCGACACTCTCCCTCCCTGCACCTCACAGGTCCCTGGCCCTTGGGCAGCAGTACTCGTCTCTGGGCTCCCAACCCATCCTGTGTGGCTCCATCCCCGGCCTGGTGCCCAAGCAGCTGCGTTTCTGTCGCAACTACATCGAGATCATGCCCAGCGTCGCTGAAGGTGTCAAGCTGGGCATCCAGGAGTGCCAGCACCAGTTTAGGGGCCGCCGCTGGAACTGCACCACCATCAAGGACAACCTCGCCATCTTCGGCCCTGTTTTAGATAAAGGTAAATGATGTATACATTTATGTAAATGCGTCCGTGCCAAACAACACCCAACTGTAAAATGTTAGGCTGTGTAACTAACAATATTGCAAGCTGATACAAAACATAGCATTTATCAGTTTTTCCAGCCTAAGGCTCAACACTGCGCCGCTGGAGCAATTACAATAATATACACCTTTCTTGGCTGCACTGAGAAACGAGTGCAGGTACAAGCACTGACACATTATTCAACTTCCACCCATCCTCAGCCGCAGCATCACATTTGTCTTCAGAGGCGTCGGTTTCGTGCTTTTTTCCAATCGTGTTCACACCCTCACAGACACGAGAGAGGGTCAGCGTGGTAAATCTATCAACGCATGCTGACAAGTACAGGTGACACACTGGAGACATTCATCAGGCGCCGCACGCACACACACACACACACACAAACACACACACAGCATACTAATTGTCTTTTAATCATCCCAGCTGTAGGAAGACAGGAGGTGCAGGTGTGCTATTTTTGGGATTTGCGGATCCTAATTGTAAAGGTGGACGTGTGTGTTTGTGTGTGTGTGTTGTGAGCGAGGCTGCTGATTGGAAATGAATGACCCTGTGTGTCAGAGGGGAGAGAATCTGGGCAGGAGCGGCCGGTGTGAGCAGTCCAAGCTCCACAGTCAAATAAAAGAGAGAGGGGAGGCCAAATGAGATTACAGGCAATAGAAAAGGGCCGGGGGGCTCCGCTCAACCCCTACTGTGCATGAAGAGCGGCCCTCGCCTCACACAGTCCAGCTCCCACGGACGCCCCATTCACACGCCCTTTTGACTCTGTCATGAAAACAGGCTGAAAGGGGATCTCTCCCAACCTAGCCTGGGTGTGCACGTTGGGACGGGGAAGTGAAGGAGGGAAGGAAGGAAGCACAGAGGGAAGGAAGAGGCGAGCACGTCACTTTGAGAATGATGAATGGGGTCGAGCGACCACCAGCCCCGGCCACTGTAAGCCGTGCTCCGGCCATGGGGATGCTGTTGGTGGATGCCTGGAGGAAATGCGCGGTGGGGTGGGGTGGGGTGCTGAGGACTCGGGGCGGGTGGTGGTGTATGGGATTTCAGCTCAGGGTGTTGGTGGAGGGGTGGCTGGAGGGATGGGGGGGGGGGAGGCTGGGGACTTTGCAGAATGCCAGCTCTGGGCAGAACGGGGATGTGGGGGCGTGAGTCGCTGGGTCCATTGTGCGGATAATACAGTGTGACACAAGGGAAACAAAGGCGGATTGATGGGCCCAGCAGGTAGCAGGAGCAGCGCTAGCCTTGGCTAACAGCCAGAGCTCCTGGGGCCCAGGGCTCACAGGCCCATGTTGTGGTGGGACCAGTTAGTCTCGCCAGGCTGATCAGCGATGTCCAACCTGAGGACTGTGTGTCTCATCCAATCATGCGAGGGGATAGAAACAGATTTTATATATATATATATATATATATATATATATAGAGAGAGAGAGAGAGAGAGAGAGAGAGAGAGAGAGATATGATATAGAAGCGCTAGCCTTGGCTAACAGCCAGAGCTCCTGGGGCCCAGGGCTCACAGGCCCATGTTGTGGTGGGACCAGTTAGTCTCGCCAGGCTGATCAGCGATGTCCAACCTGAGGACTGTGGGTCTCATCCAATCATGCAAGGGGATAGAAACAGATTTTATATATATATATATATATATATATATATATATATATATACAGACAGACAGACAGACAGACAGACAGACAGACAGACAGACAGACAGACAGACAGACAGACAGATAGATAGATAGATAGATAGATAGATAGATAGATATAGATATATTTAACAAGATAATAAATGCTCAAAATCTATATCAGTACAGTATTTGTGATTGATAGTTATAAGCAGGCTGCACGATCCATCTCATCACATCAATACAAAAACGGTGGTATGAATAAGACACTAGAAATACTCACCCCTATGAGATCGCTGTAGTCCGACACGCAAAAGCGCGTAACACGCTTACACTGAGGGTGGGAAAATATGAGTCGCCTCCAACCAAACAGGAGTAAACTTCATCTGTGGCTTGTGTGGCATTCCTGGCAGCGGAGCAGCTCAGGAATTTCTGGCTCTCTGGCCAGGGTGGCCTGAAAAAAGACAAATTTAATTCTCTGCTCATGTTCATACAAATTTCTGAGCGCAGATGACGCAATCTGGCTCGTCAGTAACCCAGGCCACTCGGTATTGACAAGTCAAGCCACTGCTTTAGGCCACCACCCCCCATTCCTATGTATGTGTATGTGTGGGTTGTTTTTTTTTTGTATGTCTGTAACAGAGCTAGTAGAATGTAATAGGTGAGCCACGGTAAGTGTGCTGTGATTGTGAAACAATGGTGTCTAGTTACATAATAAGCTGTTGCCTTCAAAGGACGTGTAACTCCATCCCTCGGTGTTAAAAAAAAAAAGCAGGCCGACACACTGCTAGGTTTCACCAGGAGGCCTCGGGCTGTGAACGGGAAAAAGTAGGGTTGGGATGGAGGGGGGGGTGACAACATTCCTGAAACACTATCCAGATGCAAAGCAGCACACCTCAGGGATGACAGGAGGTCACTGAGATCCCACTGAGCATTAGGCCTTGCTGACACAACCACAATGGGCTGATGTCACTGCTGGGACACTGCTGGCTCCTTCATGTGTCTTCTCGTGTGCCACCTGATCACTGACGATCGCCACACATATATAAAATACTGTGAGACACGGTAAGAGAAGCGAGGAAGGGCCTGTTGTTTTTCTGCAGGTACATAAATGAGCCTTCTTGATAAAATGTAGTGGTAAAAGACTAGTGCCTGGGGGGATCCCTGTCAATATGTCTGGATGATGGCAGCAGTAGAGATTCCCTTATGCATGTTGAACACAAGACTGACGCACAACCCTCCTCTCTCCCTCTCTCCCTGTTTCTGTCTACCTGTCTTTCTTTCACGTGTCCCTCTCAGCAACCAGAGAGTCTGCATTTGTCCACGCCATAGCCTCAGCAGGCGTCGCATTCGCGGTGACGCGCTCCTGCGCTGAGGGCACGTCCACCATGTGCGGCTGTGACTCCCACCACAAAGGCCCTCCTGGGGAGGGCTGGAAGTGGGGTGGCTGCAGTGAGGATGCTGAGTTCGGGGTGCTGGTGTCCAGGGAGTTCGCCGACGCCAGAGAGAACCGGCCAGATGCACGATCAGCAATGAACCGGCACAACAACGAGGCAGGACGCACGGTAAACAGATTTAGACACATTTGAGGAACCTGTGCAAACTAAGTATTGTGAATTCTGTGTTATTATGAGTGATCAAACGTCTCGATCTAAATACATGGTCACTATTCTGCCGTGAAAACAGCTTCAACCTTTCTGGGAAGACCTTCCGAAGTCTGGACGACTGTCACAGAAGGATTAATGAAACCCTGTCACTGGTGTAGTGGATGAGGCCTGGCTCTCAGTGGGTGTTCTCGTTCATCCCAAAGGTGTTGGATGAGGTCAGGACTCATCCATCCATGTGTAAGCCTGTGAACCTCTACCACACCAAACTAGTAAACAACTCGCGGTCACAGGTTCGTGCACGGGGACATAGTCATGTCTAGACTGGAAATGGTCCTCATCATACACTCATCTGAAACATCATCTGATGCAGTCACATTGTGATTTCCACCTTACTGGAATACTGGCAGTAACTGGACTAGCTCAAAAATAGAAGGGGGGTGGGCGGGGGGGTCTGAATACTTTTGTCAAGATAGTGTACATATCAAATAGCACAAGACTAAACTGATTTGACAGTAGTGTTTTAGCCAGATAAACGCAAGGCCCCATTGTTGTGTACATTTTGTGCAGTCAGGTTGTTGCGCTCCGCAGCACTGTAACACATCACCTTGGTTAGACAACCTCAGCCATGTGCGTGTGTTATAAATGACGACGAAAGGTGAAAAGTCAGACAGACGCAAGACAATGAGTCGACTGTCTGAGGTCTGTCTGAGGCTGAGGCTGAGGCTGAGGCTGAGGCTGAGGCTGAGGGGACGGACTGATCAGGGAGCAGTATTGTTCGGGGTCACTAATGGTTGTGTGTGACGGGAGGGGATTTAGCATTTGGAGCTACCACCTGAATGAGCACTTGACTTTGAACAACTGGTTAATTACACATCTCGGCCTACACACACACACACACACACACACACACACACACACACACACACACCGTCTCTCATGCCTTGGAAAAAAAAGTCCCTGACAGTCACATATCCTGAGTGAGTTGGGGGATGAGGATGGGCGGGGGTGGGGGGGGCAACAAGGCGACCACATGGCAACAAGGTGGCTCTTTGATGTGAGGACACAGGAGCTAAGTGAACAGCAGCACTCGTCTCTCCACCTGGTCCTCTCACGCGCCATTATTTACCCCCGAGGGCCCCTGGGAAATGATGTTGGCATGACAAGCTCACAGCGTGACGTCACCCACCCTCACTCTCCTCCTCCCCCTCCTCCTCCTCCTCACGCAGAGGTACCACAGCCACCTGCCTTCCGCTCCAGCTCGCCAAATTCTGCAGCTAAATATAGCTGTCGTGTTAAAGCGCAACAAAATGACAACACAAAGGTAAAACACGCCCCGTGGCTGCAGACTCATGATGTGAGCCAGTGACTTCACACCTGCATGACACGGAAATGAAGCGCACCCACTGGCGAACTGCTCTGTGGGTCTTTAGTGGCTTTGTTTGTTTCTTTCAGTGACCGACTGGCATTATAAAAGGGATGTTCCGCCCAAAACAAAGCTTTTAGAAAGAAAGAAAAAGTGGACGCGTTTGCTGAACATCAAGCTTCACTGCGACCTGAGGCGTTCTGAGGAGCGTTGATGGATCTTTAACCCTGATGATGTTGGATCAGAAGGAGACAGCTGGTTGCAGCTGGTATAAATCCAAGCCGATGGAGCAAGATGCTGAGCTGTCACTCAAGAACCTACAAATCAAACAGCACCTTTCATCGATTACTGCTTGAAGGCTTTATAAATCATGTTTTCTTCTCGTAGGGTAAAGCTGGTTGAAATATTCCTATAAGGTGAACTGAAATGTGTCCACTGTGTTCCTCAGACCATCCTGGACCACATGCACCTGCGCTGCAAATGTCACGGCCTGTCAGGAAGCTGCGAGGTGAAGACCTGCTGGTGGGCGCAGCCAGACTTCCGCATGCTGGGCGACTACCTGAAAGACAAGTATGACAGCGCCTCGGAGATGGTGGTGGAGAAGCACCGGGAGTCACGAGGCTGGGTGGAGACGCTGCGGGTCAAGTACGCCTTCTTCAAGCACCCCACAGAGAGGGACCTGGTCTACTACGAGGGCTCGCCCAACTTCTGTGAGCCCAACCCAGAGACGGGCTCCTTCGGGACGCGCGACCGGGCCTGCAACGTGTCGTCGCACGGCATCGAGGGCTGTGACCTGCTGTGCTGCGGCCGCGGCCACAACACCCGGACTGAGAAACGCAAAGAGAAGTGTCACTGCATCTTCCACTGGTGCTGCTACGTCAGCTGTCAGGAGTGCGTGCGCGTCTACGACGTGCACACGTGCAAGTGAGAGAGGCTCGCAGACTGACTGCTGGACTTCAAGTGCCCCCCCCACACACACACACACATACACACAGAATCCGACTCATCAGCACACACACCCTGGTGCTTATGGGTAATGACTTTTCTACCTTTGTAAAAACAAAACAAACAAACTGCACTAGAATCAGTCACTTCCAAACCACTACAGCTATTTCCATAACATCTGATGATGAGAAAGTGATGAGTCAGTACAACTCTTCCCCTGCAGCATCAGGCCCCCCCCATCCCACCCCACCCTTATTTATTGCCCCCCCCACCCCTCTCCATGCCAACACAGTGCTCGTGGCATGTACAGTAACACTTTTCACCTGTGAGATTAATGCAGTAAAAACAAAACAATACAAACAAAAAAAAAAAAAACACAAAAAAACTAATTCAGATTGTCTTTGCTTTTGAGTAAAAAGCATTTTCTAACTAACACCTCACCTCTCCAGTCCGTCTGGCTGGTTGACCTTTTGTGTGTGTGTGTGTTTTTCTTTTAAACTAAACCAACCTCTAAACTTGTCACGTCCTCATAAGTGAGACTGAACACATCGCCAGCCCCAGGAAACCATCACTTTGTGACTACTGAACTGAACTGAAACTACTGAGCTGATGAAATCCTCAGTGTTGCTCCTCCCTGCTGACCGACTCTACTGCAGCGTTCAACCAGGACGCCTGGATGACACACACACACACACACACACATATATATATATATACACATATACATATACATGCTACAGCCTGATCTTATATCCCCACATTTCTGAAATAGTACCAATGGGCTGGGAGTGGAGGTATGCAGGAGTGTGTGTGTGTGTGTGTGCAAACCAGATGCTCATTCCACAACAACCCTACACATGTATATGTATGCACTATTCAGTTCCACATCATTCCAGGTGGTCAAACCCTGAGCATTGTTAATGTGAACAAATTCAACTGGGTTGAAAGGTAGAGCTTCTTATGAATGGCGACTTTGTTCCTGCATTCGTGCGAGATCAACCTCTAAATTGCTCGTGATTTCCACAAGTCTGATGCAACAGTTGTGTTGCTCAGTCTAGGGAGTGTTGCGGTCAAAGCCACCAGGAGAGACACAGCGTTAAAATTGTACGTGTGTGTAGGAGATCATTTATAGCTGTCAAATTGATGCGTCAGGCTTTGCCTGTCATTAATTCTGGATTGAAGAGTACAGAGGGGAAAGATTTTTTTTTATTTTAGGGGGGTGGACAGGAAAAAAAAACACTGATTATGTGGACTCTTCAACTTTACAGGTAAAGAGAATTGTGCAAGATGTTTATGTGTGTGCACATGATGGCTGCTAGTGATACAGAAGTCGATGGATGGATGGATGAATGGATGGATGGGCGGATGGATGAATGGATGTTATGCATTTCCATTTACCCCCTGAGGGCCTTACCACTTGGGTCCTATTAATTATTTTCAACAACAGAAATACAAGTTACCTTAATAGTGTATAGGCTGTCCTCTCTTTGTGACATAGCTTAGCCTTTGCATCATACACAACCCCGCCAACCTGGGCCTTTCTCTGTTCAGTTCGCTCCGCCCCCTGCTTCCCCTGCTATAGCCAAAGTTTTGTACAAATGTTTTAAAGTGAATAATTCCCTTTTTATTTTATAATCGTAAATGTTATGTTTTTATAAATATTATTTATTATACAATGTATATATCTGTATGACTGAGCTAAGATTATATATTTGAAGAACAATACTGTCTCATGCCGTTTTCTTCACACACACACACCCACACACACACACACACAGACACACACACACACACACACACACACACACACAAAGAGATAACTGATAACATCGCCTATACAACAACACTGGAGAGTTCCACATGGTATGATTCTATATCTCATGTCTAGATTCATTCATCACGTCCATACATGTGTCATATACTGACCTCTGATTCAGAAGCTATATAAGCTAGGTTGTATTTGCTCCTCTATCGTTCACATACAGTAACAAACACAGACCCATAGTTGTTTCGCTTTAGTTTTTCATTCCACATGCATCATCCTGCAGCACATCAACACCCAATACATGACTATTCTTAATATACATTTACTTTTGTTTGAGTAATGTTTACTATTATATTTACAGCTGAAACATTGTGTTTCTATAGCTGGTGTGAAATTCAAGAGAAGCATGGATTATTAATGATGGATTAAATGTTCACAGTACATAAGAGTATATAGTGGTAACATTAAATGATATATTAATTGAGATGATTCATTTAAGGTGACACATTTACATCATAATTACTGAGGGCATCCCAGGCACACAAATGATTACAGTCATAAATCCACCATTTTTATTTCATTTGACTTCAAAGAATATGATCCAAATAGAAACGGCCACTCACAACCACTGTCGTGACACAATTCCATTTGTAGCCTGTTAAAAAGTGTAGTAGTGAGTAGGAGGAGAGGATGAAGAAGTTTGCATTCAGCAAATGACCTGCTCTGCAGCTTGTAACAGACTGTGCTACTTTAGTTACTGACTGACAGTGTCTTCTTACCATGTTGTACAATCATTGCTAGAGCCAATATGAAGGTTTACCTCAAATGTCTTAGTAGTTTCATTTCATGGCGCCAAAGATTATGCAAGGTCATAATTATACATGATTATGATCACAACATGTCAGAAGAGAAAAACACTTGATAATAAAAACAACAGAAGGAGCATAGTGGTTTTCACAGAGATTATGGATATTTTTTCTGGGTTAAATTGACAGCGTTTCAACTAAATGAACAGCCAATGTCCTATGTACTCCCCAGTGGATATTATACTGGACATCACAACTTCTGTGTGCGAATCAATATATGTATTTGTATGTCCCTGCTTCAGGGAAACTTCCTTTTAGAACATTTGGTGGTCACTGATTTCAAAATTACCGTAATTCGGAAACTACTGAGTTCCTTGTTAGTTTTACAATTAATTTATTCATAAAACAGAAACATCAGTGATGAATAACTACACACAATGAAAAAACCTAAGAGAAATCTTAGGAAACCTAAGAGAAGTCATGGCGCCACCACGTCCTGGAATGATCAGATCATAAATCCATGCATACAAACAAATGAAGCCTGTACAAACAAACTATTGCAACTATTGTAATTAAATATTACAATATGATGCATGCACATCTCCTTGACATACAAATGCCTTCACTCTTATATAAAATCACAATAAAGACCTGGGTGCAATATGTACAGATACCAGAAACACCACGTATTTCTCTTATTTTACATGTGCACAGTACTGAAAAAGAGGAGGCTGCCTGTTTTTTTTGTTGCTACAGAAGCCTGAAATTTAGACAGAGATGCGCAGATCCTCAGGGATGAGCAATACAAATGCACAGAGAGATGGAAACTATCTCTTCATTGCTTCCACCCTGCCAGCCTCTGTCAGGCTTCTGTTCCTCAGCAGCTGAGTGAAGAGAGACAAACCAAGAGTGAGAAGAGACAGGAAAGCAAAGGAGACATGCTGCCACAAGAGAGCACCTGTCTTATCGACCTATTTTTAGGCACAACCATACCATAAATCTCTGAGGCTGTGATGACAACACAAAGCTCTCAAGCCAAGTTTTAGAGCAGATTTACAGCAGAACACGTAAGATAGAGGAAAATAATTACACAGTTACCAGACAAACATTTTAGTTCTATTGTGTGAAATTGCATGCTGACATGACCACTGAGTGCTCTTGAAAATTCAATTTTAAAATGCAGCTGAAGTTAAAGCTGCATAAAGTATATTTGGATAAAGTAAATGCTCTTTGGTGGAGAGACGGTCCCCAACAAGTAGCTGATAAAACACTGTATTCTAACACACAATGAGCAAGCTAATAACCAAGAAGCAGAACATTTATGAAGGAGTGACTTGTTGCCACTACAGGCATAGCACTAATTGATAGAAAGAAGGGATTACTGGTTTTACAAGCCATGCATGCTTTAGCAAGTGCAACTGCAAGATGGCAGCATAGCATCTGCAACAACAAAACGTCAATGAATAACATTTTAACAATAGAATTAAGGACATGAAACATTGAGGAAGTAAACATATTCCTACTCCCTGTTGCCGCTTTGCAATGTACAACACAATATTAATAACAACAAGCTCAACAATCATCCGCTGCTCAAGCCTAAGAATTTTCCCATTCTGAGGAGACATACGTTTAAGTTTGAAGTTAAGGTCTGTGCAGCGGTTTAGTATGGCTGACAAATGACAAACACTTAAAATGGCCACTGATTCGAAAGCTTTCTCACCTCAAGTGAAACTGATTCTGCTAAAGTAAAGCATGCAAATCCCAAAACTACTTTTACCACTGATATGGTGACGTGATTTACTATGACTTAAGATGTCTTAAAGTCTTTTTTTTAGTCCTCCAGGTTATTTCTATGATAAGCTAAACTAATTTTAATCCTAAGCAAGAAAGCAAAAAATGGTTTGTTTCCCAAACTATAAAAAGATTGAATTAACATCAACATAACAATAAAACTCCAAGTGAGTATAAAGACAAACATTTAAAATTTTGATGCATGAAAATGTACATAAAATATTGAACTTGTTTAAGTATTACACAAGATACACTGTGATGGCTGAAAAAATATCCAATACAATATGAAAAAGCATTTTGATAAAACTTTCAGTCTTATTAGCTGTTAATGTTAATGCTGTTAATGCTTTACACAGCTTACTAAAAGTTATTTCTGTGTTTAGTGGATAAATTACTGGACTGAATTTACAGTTATACAGGATCTACATCAGCACCAACAAATGGTGAGTAGAAAATGTAACAAGCAGCCTGGTCCAGGCCTTACCACTGAAGGATGCTTCATTATCGTTTTGGCTCCACTGAGTCTATATTGCCACAAACTTATCAGAACCTAGTCTGTGGGGGAAAAAACAGAAATGGTCTATTAATAATCACACTCAATGATCTAAATGTAAACATTTATGAATGACGGATGTGTACATTGTGTGTTCATTGTCACAGATGAACCCGTTTGGGTATGAAACAGGGAAACATTACTTACGCTCCTTCATCCCTCAACAGACTCAGGAACTTGCTCACTCTGTAGTCAGTATCCATCTGGAAGACAGACACATCACATATTACTATTTTTACATTATACTATGAACATATATGCATGTGCAGGAGCTGTTTGCAGCATGTCATGGGTTCATACGACTTTGAGTGAGGGATGGGGTGTGTGTGTGTGTGTGTGTGTGAGTGGGTGCATAGCATGGCTGCGTTAGTGCATACCACAGCAATTACACAGCATCCAGCCTCAAACATATTGTACACATCATCAACATACCACAGTCAGAGGGAGAAATTAACACCAGCCGACAAGTGAGATTTAGGTCAGTTTCTACTGCTGCTTGCTGCAAGTCTTCTACCTGTTCTGTCAAGTAGCAGACATTCACTGTAAACCAGTGGAGCTGACTTTTGAGATGAACTAGCCACAATAGGCAGGGAAGAGAAAATTCCTATCACAGCAGCAACAAAAAATTAAACTGCTGTTAATCCAAGGGTCACTGGATAAAGCAGCTCTAGCTGTACAGTTGTAAGACGGTTAGTTTTAGATCTGAAAATAAACGCAAATGTTTTTTTTCTTTTGTTAACAAGCTTATCTTCTCAAGGAGAAAACTCCGGCAATGTTTTTATTCACCTTCACAAAACTGGGCCACTTTCAAGAAACTTTAAAAACAGTAGCAAACACTTACATAGTCTTATCTTAACGCCATAAAAACCCCACTATAAACAGCACAGGCGCATGTTCTTTCACGTACTGACAAAACATTAATACAATCTGAGCCGTCTAGTTGAATAAAAGAATTTACGCTCATAAATTTTAATTTGATGCCAAACCACAGTACAGTGGTTTATAATTCTACAATGTCACAAAAGACATACTATAACTAAAAGCCCGGTCACATCTAAAACTATTACATTTTGCAACCACTTTGGTTTATTTTAGTGGAATCACTGCGATCAGTGGATTGGTTCATGGGTCCTAAACAAATTTTACATTTTAAGTTAAACTGTTGAAGAATAGCATTCTGTCTAGACAGTGCAGTGAACAGAGCTGGATACTGGATATCAAATAAATACCAAAATCATTGTCTTGAGCTAACATGCTTGACAACGGAGAGTTAGGGGAGCTACTGTTATGAACTACCACTGTTTCCCTCTTTAATAGCATATTAGCTCAATTTCTCAGTTCTTCTTTCTGGAGCGAGATCAGACGTTGCCTTTGCAGACTGAGTGGGAATCCCTTGACAGGTCTGAACCTGAATGATGGCACAGTGAGATCAGATTCCACTTTTACCTTGTGTGTGTGGAACTGGGCAAGACAAATTTGCTTTTGTTCACCAACTGAGTTCTTTGCTTGATGGAGACCTCAGTCTCACTAAACTTTGCTTTTTGACACCGTACAGCTTGTTGTCAAATGTTTAATTGAAAATTACAATTTACTCCTAATGATGATATTATTAGCGACTTGGATTTTACAGATTGGCCTGTACCTGTGTGTATCTGTGTCTGCTGGTTAACAGCAATGACGGGCTGTCTGAATTAGGGTAATGCGCGCAGCTTTACAATGAAGTAATAACTTACTTATTTGAAAAAAATATAGAAAATTATTACATGATAGTTAATATTAATATTCCGTTGGTGGAATAAAAAATAAATCAAATAAAAATAAAGTTTAAAAAAAAAATAATGAAAAGTGCAAAAACATATTTTCAGTTCATTCTGAAACTGTAGTGGATCAGAGGACACCAGCCAAGTAGATGGTCCTTCAGTGTGGGCCAGGGCAGATGTCTGTTTAAACATGTGTAACATCATTGCCTGTTTGAATGTCTGCATAAACAGAAGAAATTAAACCATCAGTTCCTATAGACACCATTTAAATCAGAATCCAGTGATGTATGGTAAGGTTCATGGCTGAAGTGACACTGAGCGAGCTTGACCTGTGAGACACACACCCCCGTCAGAGAGTCAGAAGTGCTGGCTACCTCACCAGATATGTTACACTGAAATACATTGCCTAAACTATGGAAAGTCAGGACATATGACTTGCCTCTGTGCTAGTCATATACAGGCAATATAATGTCTGTTAACATTATATTGGTGACATACAGAGAGATAGTAACTACATGTGTTAGAGATTGACTGATTTATCAGCTGGCCGATTAATCGGCGCAGTTTTTGACAAAATTATTTAAATCGGCATCGACCGACATGCATGTTTTTTTTGTGACAATTAATCGTGATGGAGCCACATCACATATTCAGCTCCAGGTGCCACAGATTCACCGGGAGCGATGTGTGTGTGTGTGGGGGCTTGCGGAAATGATTGCAGAAGCAGAAGCGACTGTGGTGGCGTGACTGTAGAAGCACTTACTATTATTAGTATGAAATTTTAGCATGCAAATAAAGCGGAAAACGTCACAATATCAGCCAAAAAAAACACAGCCATTGGCTGAGTGTGACCTCTAAACATTGGCGTCAGCTATAGAAAAAACCATATCGGTCGATCTCTAATGTGTTTAACCAAGTCTGTGAGGGATTGCACAATCCAAGGTGAGGCTCAGCTCCTTGCTGCCTCACCCTGTGAGTTGAGCAGGAAATATGCAAATTCAGCTATTCAGACTGAAAAAAAATCAACAAAATTATGCAGGCGTTTCCAAAAATGATGATTGGTGAGAAAGCCTCCCCTGCCTCACCTGATCCCACCTGCAAGAATGGTCAGTCGCAGAGAGAGATATGTGATCTCTTTTTGAGAATGACCATGTGATATGAGAATCAATCAAAGTGATCATCCAGAGTCAGGACCCCTACAAGAGTATAATATTTGGTAAAGGGTAAACAGAAGTGACTATGCCAATAACAACAATGAAAAATACACAAGAACATATGTGCTGGACCAAACCACAAAAACCCCAAACTTTTAAAAGGTGAGTAGACCACCTATACATTTCTCTATACGTACAACCGGTATGTTGAAAAAAAAAAAGACAAGAATCTGCAGTGAGTTGGTAATCTCTGTTATCAATATTGTTTCCAGAATTGGACATTTTTTCTGCCTACCCCATCTGTTACCTCATGAGATGACTGATCTAAATTGTATGAAAACCAAAACCTTGAAGTGAGTATGAATGTTCTTATAAGTACCTTCACTATGATTCGGAACACATTAATATGACTTGGATAGCTACAAAGAACATGTTTGTTTTATAAATATATTGCATGGTAACTGTTTCTGAGCTAGGAAATGTACTGGATCCTGCAAGCTCAACAAATCATCAAGAAAGCCACACAGTTTTTCATTTCAGTTGCTCTATGACAGCTTTTTGTGCCTGACAGGCAGATTGTGTTGACTGCTCAGATTGATGGCAAGATGTAGAGGAAAGCTGCTCAGACCACACTATTAGAAAAACAATAACACGGAGGCTGAGCCAATTTGGAATGTGTGTTTCAAATAAAAAATATAAAAGGGATGAGTGAGCCTTACTCTTTACAATTTACCTCCACTTAAGTCTATTTGTCTTTTCAATCACTGAAAACCATCAGCTGAATCTGCATTAGATTTACCATAAAAACATACTATAACCTGTAAAAATGTCCTGTTGTGCTTTGAACGAGACACTGTCAGTATGCTAACATGCTCACAATAACATTGTTGCAAAGGATTTAGCATTTATGATACATTTACTGTTTGGCTGGATGGAGAGGAAGGTATAATAATATCTGTACCAAATTACAAAGCAATCCATCCAATAGTTGTCACAGCATTTCACTCATAACCACAAATGTCAACCTCATGTTGATACTTGAGTTAAAGTCAGGGGATTATCAAATTCTTTAGGCTCAGTCTTCTGGAAACCAAATCCAAACAATCTTTCATGACAATCAATCCAATAGCTGCTAAGATATTTTAGTATGGCCTAGTCTAAAATTAGTGACAAAGGGAAACTGCTATCACTACTGCTACTCTGGGTAAATGGTCTATCTAATCTATGGTTTTTTAAAAAAAAAAGCAAATAGTGAAAGAACTGTACGTTTCTCACCTGTACAGCCATTTCAATCAGCATAAGCAACTTTTTAATGCCAATCCACAGGCATTTGTCCTTCACAGATTTTGCTATGATGGCCCGCTCTCTGTCCTGGAAACTACCCAACAGCTGTAAGGAGAGTACAAAAAAAGGAGGCAATTACAACAGGACTCAAATTACATTTCTGAAGTACATTTCTGAAAATGATATCAGAAAATGCTGCCTCATCTGCTCATCTGCTCCTCGCCTCTGCTGACAAAGTAAATATCATTCTAAATAACAGCTAATTATGTAGTGATACAGTTCATATAGTAAGGTTCGCTGATGGATATGGATTGGTTTTAGTGTATGCATGTTTTCTTTTGTGTTAAACTGAGTTTCAGTTTTGGTGTTTGTGTGTTTGTCTGTTACCTCCAGGGCCTCAATCAGCTGTTCTCCCCTGGAGATGTTTGGAATGTGGATGGTAGTGCTAAAGGCATCTACCATTTCCATTTCCTTGAGAACATCCTTACGACTCGTGGTGCCAATGATAAGCAACTTACGACCCTGAAAGTGAAGCAGACATTTTTTATTATTTTATGGAACTGGGCAGTACAAGCACCAGATGGTACATGATGTCTAAAGCATCAAGAATGCTGATGCAGTGATGAAACACATGACTCAAACAATTTCACCTTATTGTTTTTATACTTTTACACTTAACAAAAGGGAGTAATAGAAAAATAGTCCTGCAATGTTATTTGCACATCCCTTGGGTTCACCCAATGCCATAGGAAGCAAAAACCCCAAGAAAAACTGATGCAGCCGAGCATGAAATGTCCCCATGTGAGGTGGCGCAGCTGGGGGCACCCATGCTAACCTATGGGGGCAGCCAATTGGTGCTTGTGTAACACCATAACATCATCATAAAATCACTGCAACAGCTTCAAAAAACTAGTCAGCTCCTTACAAGACACCATCGTGCCATAAAATAATGTGGAAAAAAGTAATAGATTATAATAGATAGAAAAAAGTATAGATTTTGTATTTGTAGTGGCAGTGTCTTAACTCTTAACTCTGCCCCTTCTGGTAAAGTAGGCCAAGTAATCAATTTTTGAGATTGTCCATATTCCTCCAACATTAAGTAATAAATATGGATATGACCCCGCAATACTCAACTATTGATTTCTTTAAATGGTCCACAATACCTTGTCTCAATGTTTCCTGTTTTCAAGTGTTATCATTCCACATTCTGTCTATTTTAATGTGTTATAGATGCAAGTGTTATTTTCTTCACAGAAAGAAAGATGCAATGAGGTGAGAGCAACACATTAAACTACAACAGAGGGCAGGACAAATATGAGCAAGGAAGAAAGAAGAGGAGCAAAAAGAAACGTTGCTCAGCTAAGCCAAGGAGCTGGACCAGCAAAGGATGATGAAGGAGGAGAGGCAGAGGAGTGGCGAGTAGACAGGGGGATTATGGCTGCTGGTTGCCCCCCATGGCGTGGGGGGTTGCGATGCTGCATGCAGATGAGGTGCCACACAGGCTGTGGTGCTGCCAGGTCCTGGCTCTCTCACAGAGCCCATTCTCCTCCGTGTCCCCCTGGCCTCCCCTGGCCTCCCCTGGCCCCAGGCACCCTGCTGGGCCCAGAGCTTTACAACCCCAGAGGAGCACTGCAGCCAGGCATTCAACAGCAGGCCCCGCACCACTTCTCATGCACATGCAGCCATATAGTGGGCTATACTCTCCTTCACAAACTCATCAACAACAGACACACACACACAAGCAACAACCAAAGAACCTATGAGAAATGGGTCTCTACCATCACCATTCACTGTGAGCACAACAGACCTGGACCAAAACACTGGCTAATACCCACACACACATGCAAGTAGCAGCCAAAGACTTCCAACTATACCCAACAAGACTTTGCATTGGGATCCACAAGATCTGCTGCCCTCTTTCTTCCACCTGAGGACTAGCAGCACCACAGTGAGCGTTCTACAAATAAATATCACAAAGTGTTTGTTACCTTTGGAGGTGGTTTCTTCAGCAGCACCAGCAAAGCTTGTAACACCAAGTTGGAGAAACGAGGGCCAATTGGTACATAATCTGAGGATACAGTTTTTAATGATTTGAATTGCTTAATCCATTTAAAAAACAATCTAAAAACTTCTAATATAAAATTGACTAATATTGAAGCCCAGATGAACAAATGAAAATATAAATGAGTCTTACCTAGCAAGCGTTCAATATCATCCACAACCACACAGCTCAGCTGGGATTTGTAAGCATCATCAAATATCTAAGCAAAAAAAAAGTACAGTTATGTCTGGATAAAATAAAAGCAAGATACTTAGATTGTGCTTGAGGACCAGACCATGTGAATTGTATTATCACATTTTGTCATCTTACTTGCATCTGTACTGGAGATGCATATTGCAAAACTTACATTCTTTCAACAACTGCTGATGGTAAACCATTTTCTATGTATTTAAACATTCAGTAAAACATATTAAACATTAAAATTAAAATCAATGAGTGTTACCTTTTTAATGGCTTGGCATTTGGCAATCTCGGAGTGTCCAATCATCTTGTCCGGGGAGCAGATTTTTATAAAGGGGAATTGGGAGTCTTCAGAAATCTTAGCTGCCAGTGCTGTTTTACCACTGTTAGGAGGGCCTAAAGAGGGAAGAACAATCAAAAACACAATGTTTGGTATACTATCAATATTATGATTATATGGACCGATGATCAATCATAACCAATATTTTTAAGACATTTTTCAGTTTGTTGTGTTTAACTGGTATCTAATGAGTCCAAAGGATATTTGGACTAGAGTTGCATGCAAATTAATGAGTGTCAGCTGATGTCTGTCTTCTACCTTCCAGGAGCACAGAAACAAGTGGAGTACGATCGCTATTTTTCGTTTGCTGTACCAACAGCTCCCCATCTGATAGCACTGCAGACACTGGATCACCCCACCTAATGATACCATTCATGATGTAGCTTGCATAGTCTTCCTGATTGGTACCAAATGCCTGAAGGACAGGAAGATATACCAAGAACATAATATTTCTCTATGTCTATTACGTTTCTAGATGACCTGCTTTCTGTAAAAATGCATAAGGTAAATTGAAAATATAAATTAATCATAAAACTAAACACATTATTCCTGGAGAAAGACCAACTTGTATGTTTTGATAAAATTCTGCATCATCTTCAAGTAATGCGATGTAACACTGATCCTTTACAGTCATCCTGGGTCAAATTATATGGCTGTTTTCCATTATCTTATGCCATTGTTTTATTATGTTTTTCATAAAAAACAGATAAATTAGGAGAATGGGAAGGGGAAGATCTAGAAACTTGATCAACTTTATTTTGTGCACATGTGTTAACGTTATTTTGAATAATAATAATTTATTATTATTATTATAATTTATTATTTATCAATTTAATAATGAGACATGCATTTTGCATTCATTTGACACAGAAATCGGAGATGAGAACAAATAATGTGAACAACTTACAGGTTTGATGTCGTTATTCAGCGAGGCCATGAAGTCAACTCTGCTGACCTGCAGGTTCTCGGCTGTTTCAATGTTCACCTCCACAGTGTTACTGGCCTATAACACACACATGCACGTGCACGCATGAGCATGTAAGAACACACAAAACAGCATGATAGACAGAAAATAATGATATTTTCTCTAAAATCTATTACATGAAGTAGTGCACATTTAGACAGCAGTTTGTGTCAGAAGACAATGTGCTCTCTCAGAGCAGAAAGGTCATATAACTAGACGAAAGCAGGGGAGAATAAGCGCGTCAGAGGAATGAAGAAAAACAACACAGGAATCAGATGTGTAAAGGCCTTGGGCTGATATCTATCATCACCCAACAATAACTGCATCTGTGTAACAGATGACTGTCACAATTTTTGGGTGTTGTGTTGAGCTGTGTAGATTTGAGCCTATGCACCTGATAAAATACAAAGCAAAGATGTACATAGATATAGAGTATATATATGCACAATGGCTTCTCAGACAAATCCTTCTTACTTTCTACATACTTAGGCTTATTATAGTTAACTGACACTATAGAGTTACATGCTGTCAACAATGGATGTGTGCTTTGCACCTCCAACCAAGCAAATTGTTGATCCTTTAAAAATAACACAACAAAGCCTTCCTGCAACATAAACTGATACCAGGTCATAATTTTAAGTTGTCAATTACTAATTGTATGTATTAGTAAGATAAAGACTTTGGGCTTTAATTGTTTGGGAAAGTGTAAATGACAAATTATAATATTCAGATAAACTATTCATAAAACCACTAAAATGCTAAGGCAGGCAATTTCTCATTGTCCAGTCACACTGAGTAAATAACCAACTGTGTAAATGGACGAATTAACAAATTAGTGAATACAGAGGATGCCATGATACACAAAATGTCTTTTCTGACCTTAATATGTCTGTTCATAGCAGTGGACTGTGCAGCTCTGACCAGACCCTCGAGTTCAGCACCACTGTAGTTCTTAGTCTCCATAGCCAGTTCCTTAATATCTACATCTGTGGCCATCAGGTCATGCTGACGCATCTTTGTTGTATGAATGTTTAGGATCTGTATTCGTCCCTTTTCATCAGGCAACCCTGAGAGAAGAATTCGAAAATTAAGAGATTAAATGTCTTATTTCTATTCTGTTTTAATGCAAAGTTTTCAGTAACATAGTATATCATTCTCATAAGTTGCAATTTTAATTAGTTTACACTTTTATAAATTAATTGGCCACATCCAACTTTTGAAGAAAACATTTTGCATGGAATGTCAATACAACTGGTTTAATTCCATTTCCAGTCCAGTATTAACTTTGTGGAATTAAAACTAGTGCATCTTTTCCCTCTGCATTCTTCACATCTTACCAATCTCCATCTTCACTTCCAGTCTTCCAGGCCTCAACAAAGCCTCATCTATTAGATCGAGCCTGTTTGTCATACCTGAGGCAGGAACAGATGGACAGTTAAAGGCAGTGAAATAGGAAGGGAGAGGGATGAAAGTACAAATGAAACAGAGTGCAGATGTTCAGGGATGACATCACTGACTGTGAGATTTTAAGTGTAAATGTATGTATTTGTGTGTGCAGTCTGAGCACCTATGACCAGGATGTTGTTGAGCTGTTCCACTCCATCAATCTTAGACAGTAGCTGGTTGACCACGGTGTCATGCACTCCTGTGCTTCCTGCCATGCTGCCACGCTGTTTACATATTGCATCTATCTCATCAAAGATGATGATGTGGACGCCACTGTTGGCACCAAGCTGATCAGCAGAGAGGAGGAGCCAGACAGAGATGTTACTGTGTATGTGTATAATAGATACACACTTGCATGTTTTTGTGATAGCCTGAATTTAAGTTTAACTTCTGGAAAATACTCCTCCTTTTCACTTTCATTGTTTTAACATAGCATTATTTTATAACAAGAGGAGGAAATAAGCATTGAAAATTTACATATGAACAACAGCATCACTGAAACGATGCCCTGACTCTCCTCACTGAAGTCGACTTGCATATAATACATGTTACTGATGTTGTCAACTCATGGGATCATGGTATTTTGTAATATTAAATACCATGTTCTAGACCACTGTTGAAAAAAAAGGAAAGATTTTATTATGCATTAAACTGAGAAGGAAGTATCTGATAAGAACCTTCCAGGTATTTGTCATGGGTTAAAAATTACCATCACCACCAACACAGTTAAGATAAATGGATTATATACAACTAAGTGTTAAGTAATGTATTTTGACATATACCATCAAAGTATCACTCTCATCTGTTGCAGTGTTTGTCAAAGACACTTTAGGTACTTTTCTTTCATTCTGCCTGAGATCAGCTCTGACCCTCACCAGAGAGACAGATGGAAGAAGTCAAAGAGCTGCAGGGTGGGGGGTTATCGCATTATCTACAGTCCTGTCAGTCTCAGACGTAGCATTTAAGGCAGGTGTGTAGCTGTCCTTATTACACACACAAGTTTGAGACTTGTTTTGCGTGCATGTTTTGTGTGTGTGTGTGTGTGTGTGTGTAGGAAGGTCTAAGAGGAGGTCAAAGACAACCCAGCCCCTCATTAGGTGGTGAAGAGTGAGGCTCAGAGTTAATGTCTCACCATCCAAACCAACCATCACTGCTGGGTTTCAGTGTATAACTGCCCCCTCAACACACACACACACACACACACGCACACACACACGCACACACACACACTCACACACTGCATGAACACACAAAAAGAAACACACAAGAACTTAATCATACCTAAAGGGCAGATCTCTCCACTCCTAAAGAAATTAGTTTTTTTGTTTAGATAGATAAAATGCCTAACTGTATTTAATGGGGATAATGACAGAACACTCTGACCAAAGTACAGACTTAGTCCTGCATTTTTTTTTTTTTTAAAAAAAGGTTTCGTTAAGGTGCAGTGATACTGGTAATGTTTCTGGAAGCTCTAATAATAAAAGCCTTTTTGTCCACACTTGTGTTGTGTGTGGGATTTTTATGTTGGCTTGGCTTTCACATTTAAATCGTGCTTTGAACTTAGCCACAGATTATAAAAACTGGATAAACGCTTATGTGCATGCAAGTATATTCTATTATGAGTTTTGTCCTGACCCTCTTCTGTTCCTCCTCAGCGTCTGCAAACAGCTTCCTGATGTTGGCCTCTGACTCCCCAACGTATTTGTTGAGAATCTCAGGGCCATTGACGATCTTTGGCTCCCGGGCCCTGAGCATCTTGCCAATCTGTCGCGCCATCAGAGTTTTCCCGCAGCCTGGGGGTCCGTAAAGCAGGATTCCCTTCACATGATTACAGCCTGGAGAAAGACACACAACCAGGGACAGAAGACTTGATGTAAAACTGAGCACAACCTTTTTATTATTACAGCAAGAACGTTACAAACGACAATGCTTATATCAAGTGTTTTATGAAACGAAACGTTAACTGCCCCTGTTGACATGAAGCAGGCACACAGAGAATTCAGGCTGTAACAGGCTTGTTACGAGCCACCTCTGATTTCCTTAGTTTCATATCTTCATCATAACTCTCAATTTAACCAAGTTTACAGTGCGGGTCGTTTAATGACCTTTTGCACCTGCCTAATGACATTTAGCCCAGACTA
>JAFBJQ010013040.1:0-11395 GCA_016785345.1 Trinectes maculatus
TTCTGGATTAGACGCCCGAAAACCTCATTTTCTCAGCAGTCAAAAATCGCTTAAAGACGTAAGGGGTTAGTATGTCGAAAATGTCCAAAAATGGCCAAACCCGAAAAAGGGAAATAACGCGCCCAGTTGGCAGAAAATAGCCTGAAATCACCCCCCAGAATGATATTTTGTGGAATAGACGCCAGATAACCTCTTTTTCTAAGAGGTCGAAAAATTTTAAATTTAAATAATGCACTAAAATGACTCAAAATAGTATGAAATCACCACACATAATGATATTTTGTTGTTTAACCACTCCAGAAAACGTCATTTTCTGGTATTAGTTACACAGATACAACAAAAATATAGCACATTACTACTGCATCTGCCCAATAAATAAATAAATAAATAAATGAAGGGAAATCTTAAATGGTCCGACATGAAATGAGGGAGAGGATTGTGAACCTTCCTCTCAACATACAGTCGATCTCGAACCTGTATCAAGGCGTGACCTAAATAGGCTCCATTATTTATCATTATCATTCATTTTTCATGGAAATGTCACAAAATTGGACAAAACGGTCATAGAATAGCACGTCATCGAAAATATTACAGAACTTTAATTTTTCACAAAAACATCAAAAATTCGACAACAATGTTACAGTCTAGCATATAACAATATCATTTTCTGTTGTCCTTTATCCCCCTCATCCGTCTTTCCATGACTCAGTTTAACCTGCCTGACACTCTACCTTTCATCCTTTTTTCCTTTTTTCCATCTTTTTCTTCCAAGACTCCTTTGTCTTTTTCTATGTCTTTTTCTCTTTTTTCCTCCCTGTCAGTTTAACTGCTTCTTTTTTATCTAGATTTTTCACCCGTCTTCACACTCTCCCTATCCCTTCTCCAGGAAAATTTCTCTTTTGCAGCAGCTGTTATGTACACACTCTTCCTGCCAGTGTGTGTGTGTGTGTGTGTGTGTGTGTGTGTGTGTGTGTGTGTGTGTGTGTGTGTGTGCACTGAAATAGGATCTTGCAGCTGGGAGAAACGGTTTTAAAAACTCACGTGTATCAGTGCAGTGTGTCACAGGAAAAACCATATAAGGCATCAAGAAGATCAGGCATTCAATGCGGTATCGGTGTGTGTGTGTGTGTGTGTGTGTGTGTGTGTGTGTGTCCAGGAGATACAACAGATCCTTCATATCAAATTCTTCCCAATAAATGCTTTGCCGTTCCATCAGGATTTATTTATATCTGGTTTGACTCATAGTCCATTGTCACCTTAAATTAATGTAATGTACCAGATTCTTTCACTGTTCTCTGCAAAGCTGAAACATGATATTGGGTTTTTCTGTTCATATTGAAAAATAAATGCAGTATCTCCTTGAAGTCTTGGATTTTAACACCTGATTGTTATAACGTCTGAGAGTAAAGAACTTGAATGTGTTTTTGTGACACGTGAATCACGTTTTTGATACGTTATTGGTACCAACAGAGCTGTGTCACACGTATGGACACAAAGCGTAGAAAGTGTTCAATGACTTCAATACTGCTTCAATGTATCGACTGTGAAGTTTAAAAACCAGTAAAACCATATATACTGCATATATAATGTGTCCTGGAGGCAGGAATGTGTCCATCGGCTGCTGCTGTTTGAAGTTTGTACAGTTACAGTACCTCTCACTTCTGCTGAGTAAGTTGTGCAATGTTCCAGATAATGAATCAAAGACATTCCTCACATGAAAGCACCAATAAAGCTGTAAAGTAAAGGCTGAGAAGATAAAGTGCACCTGACAAGCAAGTTCCTGCCTGTCATGTAGATGCACGGGAAGAATCTGTACACCAACTGTATACTGGAGAGATAAACTGAACAGAGGAGAGGTGGAGAGTGAATATGACAGGGAGGAAGACTGTGCATGTGTGTGTTTGTGTGTGTGTGTGTGTGTGTGTGTGTGGAGGAGAAACATGATCATTTGGGTTGGGAAACTGATTCCTTCTCCCACAGGATCATGGGATACTTCCACACCCATGAGGTCCATTTCTGACTAACATCTCTAAAATGGATATACTCCCCTGAAGCACACACACACACAAACACACAAGTTCACTGACACACACATTGTACCTGTCCCGCCCCCACCAATCTAATCTTCACATCATTATACACAAGCATGTACACACAACAATAAACCACAGCTATGTACATTTCTTCACTGCAGCATGTGTGACCCATCATCTTGTCAAATTGTCACACACAATATAAAACAGCACATATTTGGTGATTTGTGCAATGTTGTTGGGTTTTCAAAGGTGAAGCAAACATGCTGATTAGAACGTTTATCATGATGTGTAAAGCAGAAAAACTTCTGAAATGGTTGAAGATGTTTGGTCCAGTACTGGCTGAAGGACGTTTGATACTTTGCATGTGTTAATTTGACGTCTTATTTCATGAAGACTCACTGAGTCACTGAAGACACACACACACACACACACACACACACTCGGACATGAATACCAGAGAAGCAGACTGTGTATATCTCTTTCCCATGCTTCCCAGTGAGAGCGTTCCGGGTGGGATTTACTGTAGGGCAGAGGAATCACTCAGTGTGCGTCAGCAAACCCCACAAACATAGAAACACTGACCTGTTTCTCAGATATCAGCCGAGCCACTTGAGACGAGTGCAACATAATTCACCGTCTTACACACAGTTTACGTTTGTAAATAGTTGCATAATCACTGTATGTATGTGTGCTGTCCCCTAGAGGCGCCCTGAGGAGATTTAAATCAGTTTGTGTATTTGTGCATGACTGAAAATCGCATCGCGTGACATGTAATTTCTTCATCCTAAATCTAAAGGTGAAGAATGCGTTGGACAGATGAAGTGAACTGTAACTGTCAGATGCAGATGCAGATGCAGATGTTTCAGCATCGGTATGAGTCAGCGAGAGAGAGAGACAGATAAAGCGCTGTGGATTGTGTGTATTAGATAAGTTGTGATGAAATTTTGCCAGATCAAACACACCCACACACAGATTCCCGTGGGATCTGTAGCCCTTTGTGTGTGTGTGTGTGTGTGTGTGTAAAACAGGTTAGGGTGGTGAAACTGGGACATCATTGAACCTCTTTCATTTCATTTGAATTCAAATGATTTGCGTTGGGAAATGAAACTCCCCCGCTCAGCTTTACCTTGTCATGGAAGTTCATTAATTATGACATTTTCTTTATCACTAATCACTGTTAAGTGATCAATCACAAAAAAAAAGGTTTGGGGAACATGCCAAAAAAAAAGTTTGGCAACGTCTAGTTAGTGTTTCTGACAAGACGTTAGCATATGGACGACTGTATACGAACAGTTCTCCACTTGTCTACGTGTCTATTTATTTTATTAAGTCAGTGTTTAACGATGTGCTGATTAACACTGTAGTAAACAGTATTAAAGGTCTCTGATAGCCTGGTGTTGTTTTTGTGATGTAACGTTCTTCTCGGTCCGCTGACAGTCCCGTCATGTACAGTGCAGCAGAACGGCCTTATGGGTAAACGACAGGGAGATAATACCTACCTGTGTGAACAGAGGGAGTGCCTTCGCTCGCTTTTCGCCTGCGACGACAGACGAATGAAGGGAGTAAAGAGACACAGCTTAAAAAAAAAACGTCCTGGTTTGGTTTGGTTAATCCTCATTTACACAGGGAGCGTTTGCTGATAAAGCAGGTTCTTTTCTCCGGCTCCACCCTGCTTTACGCGTCTCAAACCGTATCTGCGTCCTGGCACAAGACCACAAGGAACAGGTAAACCGTTGCACAAGGGGTTTCCACGGTAACGCTCTCTCTCCTACCAACAAGACCATGATTATTAAATCATTTCGAGGGATTCGACACCAAAGAAATACGTCATAACATTAGTACGTAAACAATCATTTGGTCAATTTGCTTATTTAAAACCCAGACATAACATTAAAATTCAGTATCGTATCTTTAGATCTAAAAAAAAAACAGCAACAGCGTAGATTTAGATTTAATGGAGTATTACACCAGCCGGTTTGTGGAGAGAGATCTGACGCGCCATCAGATTGTCGACATCCACTGTCTTGTGATGTGGTGCGTTTGCATGCATGACAGGAAACTGTGAGCAACAGGTGAAGCCAAAAGCAAAAACGCAAACAACTTGTGCAGACGGGATCAACAAACACAAACATGTGCAGAACGCAGAAGCAGACGACTGGAGATGTCGACCCGGTCAGCGATGTGAGGAGACACCTGAACACAACATGACCTTCAGCTACAGTTTTTTTCCCCTGCAGCCACTTTGAAGTGATGAGCGACAGGTTGCGTTTTCCTCCGGTTCATAGAAGTACGACATAGGGTCGTCCACTTCCTCTCTGACAGGAAGTCTCCCTACAGCTCGACGTCGCAAACACACCGCAGAGCAAGAAGGAAAGAATCAGCTGATGTGTGTCAACGAGAGAAAGAGACTGTTTGTGTGTTTGCACATTGAGCCACAGACCACAGGGACAGGTGACGCTGCCCCGTTTCCATGGCGACCCAAACTTCCTGTTGAAGTTCAGCGACAACCAGCAACAAACATTCACTGACATCTTGCAGAGAAAGAAAGAAAGAAAGAAAGAAAGAAAGAAAGAAAGAAAGAAAGAAAGAAAGAAAGAAAGAGGTGGTCAGGGAAAGTGAGACAAATGGTGGACAGGCTGAGAGAGCGAGAGTAAGGGACAAAGACAGAGTTGGAGAAAGAGAAAGTGGGAGAGAGGAGAAGAGAAGAGTGAGATGAAAGATGAAAGAGAGGCGTGGAGAATGAATGGAGGCCCGCAGTTTTCTTTTACAGTCGGAAAAAGAAAAAAAAGTAAAGGAGACGGAGAAAAGCTGCCTGAGGAATTCCATTCAGCCATTTCTAAGAAGGCGTGGGAATTTCTTGGAAAATCCACCTCGGGGGGGAACAGCAGTGGGAGAGGGAAGAAGCCGGAATTTCAACCATAGTGCAAAAAAGAAAAAAAAGTTAAACGTTTTTATATTTCCTATAAGAAAGTTCTGTTCTCACATTGCACACACACGTGTGTTTGTTTATTGTTGTTGACGTATATATATATATATATATATATATATATATATATATATATGTATATATATTTGTCTCACCTAATTTTATCTGCTCACTTCATCTTTGACAGAAATGACATTATCACAGCTACTGGAGGACTGCAGCTTTCAAAGCAGCACGCGGGTTTTGTCTTTCCCAGAGGTGTTGCATTACTGCAGGGGGTTTTCTCAAAATGAGGGGTCAGGACCCACAAATGGCTCACAGGTGCCCCCTCATCCAGCAGGGCCCCAAAAGCCCCTCACACAGGCTTGATTTAATGGGCCGAGGGGCCCAGGGTGAGAGGAAGACGTTTCAGGTCTGATATCCACAGTGTGAAAAGTTACTCCAACCCCTGCAACTGGACAACAGACTGACCCGACCCACAGCTGTGAAAAATAACATGAGGGGGTGGGGAAGAAAGAAAGAAAGAAAGAAAGAAAGAAAGAAAGAAAGAAAGAAAGAAAGAAGGGTAGAGAGGATGTGTGGTTTCTTCTTTGAGATCAGTGTGTTCTTGATAAGGTGGAGCTTCCTCAACAACAGGAAACCAGTGAATATAATAAAAAACACAAAAAACATTTTTCACACAAAAAAACGAAAGAACACAAGGTAAAAGTATCAATACTTTTAACGTTCAAATAAAAGTAACGCGCTGACGGTTTGACTCATTTTAGAATGACGACACTGTAAGATCAGAAATCATAATCATTGATCTGTGGCAGACCATGGAGGTGGAGCTAATAATAATAATTGATTATTAACATACAGTACATCACGAGCCCTGTGATTGGCTGATTGACCTTCAAGCCATAACTTCACCAGCAACTAGCAACTATCCCCATGACCTAATATGACCCAAACAAAACTACACACTGTGTAAAAAAAACCCCACAACACAGCACTGTGTAAGAAAAACAGAGAGAGGGAGAGAGAGAGAGAGAGAGAGAGAGAGAGAGAGAGGCAGGACACGCTGAGTAAACATTAGTCCTGCAGATGAATGAGACGTCCCCTGGTTTGTTATTCCAGCGTTGGGTCCGACAGAGACAGAGGATGAACATATGAATGAGTGTGTGAGGGGAAAAGACAATGGATGAGGGAGAGAGAGAGGGAGAGAGAGAGGGGGGGTGGGGAGAGAGAGAGGTGGGAGGGGCTACGAGGATGATGAACTGTTGTTGGAGTTATTCCTGACGTCCAGTGTCTGACAAATAACGGTTCTGTTGAGACACATCTGTCTGTCTGTCTGTCTGTCTGTTTGTTTGTCTGTTTGTTTGTCTGTTTGTGTGTCTGTCTGTCTGTTTGTTTGTCTGTTTGTCTGTTTGTCTGTTTGTCTGTCTGTTTGTCTGTTTGTCTGATTGTCTGTTTGTTTGTTTGTTTGTTTGTTTGTCTGTTTGTGTGTCTGTTTGTCTGTTTGTCTGTTTGTCTGTTTGTCTGTTTGTCTGTTTGTTTGTTTGTCTGTTTGTTTGTTTGTCTGTTTGTTTGTCTTTTTCTTTGTTTGTCTGTTTGTTTGTTTGTCTGTTTGTTTGTCTGTTTGTGTGTCTGTTTGTGTGTCTGTTTGTCTGTTTGTGTGTCTGTTTGTGTGTCTGTTTGTCTGTTTGTTTGTCTGTTTGTGTGTCTGTTTGTTTGTTTGTCTGTTTGTCTGTTTGTCTGTTTGTTTGTTTGTCTGTCTGTCTGTCTGTCTGTCTGTCTGTCTGTCTGTCTGTCTGTCTGTTTGTTTGTCTGTCTGTTTGTCTGTCTGTCTGTCTGTCTGTCTGTCTGTCTGTTTGTCTGTCTGTTTGTCTGTCTGTTTGTTTGTTTGTCTGTTTGTTTGTCTGTTTGTTTGTTTGTCTCTGATGTAGCTAGCTGTGGTGTGATATCGCCGCACTGGTTCGGAGCATCTCTATTCAGAGGCCACTCTTCCAGACAAGCTATAACACGCATACACACACACTGGGGTCAGAGGTCAACAGAGAGTTAAGGATCTGCCCACACAAGCACGAGTGAACACAGCAGAGCAGAGCAGAGCAGCTCTCAGTGTCTCTGTGTGGGGGGGAGTGGGAGAAGTGGATTTAAGCGTGAGACTCTTTTCTGATCAGGATTAATGAAGCTTCTCTTTTTATTTCTCTGTTTCTTCTTTTCGCAGCACAAACTCTTCGTCGTTACACTTTAACCAGACATAGACCCAAACGTACACAAAACGACACACATTCCTAACATCCACCCATTCCCAGTGTTTTACAGATGATGTTTCAAAATAAAAGCACCAGTCAACGTGTCGGCAGGAAACCTTTAATGTGAAGCATCTGCAGCGTCCAGTGTCTCCTGCAGGTGGAGGACAGTTCAGAGCGTCTTTCTCCTGGTGGGACGGTGAAGTGGAAACATGTGCTCACGGCTCGGTTTGATCAATGCAACTGACGGAAACACAACTTTAAAACATTCACTGTTAAACGGACAGAATAATAACGGATAATTTGCCTCCTCTTTTTCTCCTCCTCTCTTTCTGCCTTTTGAAACCATTACAAAAGTTTTCATTCTCACTGTCTTAAACTCCTCATGTGTGAATGTCTTTGTCTTTTAAATCCAATTACCTCCTGATCCCCGGTGACCCCAGGTGACCTTTCTTGAGATGAGGGGTCTACTGTGTATGCGTGTGCGTGTCTGTGTGTGTTTTGAGCTGATGGGAGTAAGAGGAGAGGTCAGAAGGTCGAGCAGAGCTGCTGATGCAGCTCATATGTGTGCGAGCGCCACACGGCGTGAAAAAATGACTGGACCACTGAATAATTGTTTAATAACGACTTTTTAAAAGAATCAATTTAATATTAACATAATAAAGTATAAAAACATGTGTTTGCATGTTCTCTCCTCCCATTTCTCCTCACGTCCGTTATTTCCTCCGTCATTACTTCTTCTCCTGGTGTTTTTAAAATGTTGTGTTTTATTTCAAACCTTTTCATCTCCATTATTTTTGGATTATTCCAGTTAATCATCTTCCGTCCATCCTGTGTGGTGATTCCCGTTTCTCCTCTGCCTATTTTTCCGTTTGTCTTCTGTTTGACCTGAACGCACAAACACAGACAAACACATACCTTCCTTTTATTGTGGTTTAAAAATGTAACTTCGCCAAACCCCCCAGTGACTCAGTCTGTTGTGAGTCCTCTTTCCTTTAAATGAATGAATGAATGAATGAATAAAAAATGGAGGAGAGGGTGGATCTGGTTTTCCTGCCTTCCCGTAAGTAAATCTTTCTTTTTTTTTTTTAATGACTGAATAAAGGAAGAAGCCTGTTAGTCACTCTGTCATTGAATTACACAGAAGCTTGAACCTCTGCCAATTCAAACGGCCCTAACTCTTACCAGCCAATCACAGGAAGCCGTACCGCCCACGGGATTCCTCCCAGCCAATGATGAGCGACTGTTGAGTGACATGAACGGTATTCCATTCATTCCTGAGAAGTGAGAGTGCAGTGGGCGGTTTGGTGTTTCCTTTTTTTAATCTTGCTTTCTGATATGTGTGTGTGTGTGTGTGTGTGTGTGTGTGCAATGTGGAATGTGTGGTGGGATGTGAGCAACTTCCTGTTTTTAGTGCAGTCCTGTGGGGTTTTACTGTGTGTGTGTGTGTGTGTGTGTGTGTGTGTGTGTGTGTGTGTGTGTGTGCGTGCGTGTGTGTGGGGGAGTGAGAGATAGGACGGGATCGCAGCGTGTGTGTGTGGCTCAGAGTAAACCGACACCAGGACGTTCCAGCCAGACGTGGTTGTTGAATTTGCGATTTCAAATCAAATCAGCTTCCACTCGTCTGGTTTCACAACGTTCCCAAACCCGGCAGTGATGTCAGGGATAAGAGCTGACCTGAGTTTGTAATCCCGGACTTTTCAGACGCGTTAGACAGGGATCACAAACGAGGAAAGACGGATCTTCTCCTCTCTCTTTCCATGATCCCTTACTTCATCATTAATGGATCACACGGAACCAAGTGCTGTCACAAAAATAATTTAAAATAATTAAGAAAATGAGAAAAAATGAGGGATGCTGGGGGACCCTTTGTTGCCATGGTAATAATAGTCAACAGTATTAATGTTATAGCTGGAGAAACCAGAAAAAGAAAAAAAAGTCATTCCCTCTCCTTCAGATCTCCTTCAAAAGCAACATGTTCCATATTATTGCTCGTCGTGTCGAAGTTTTGTAGCCAAACACTATTGGTAAACAATCAGTAGCCATCATAGGAGTCACCTGGAAATCAAATATATAATGTTCATAATAATATATAATACATAGCATGAATGAACATCATGCTATGTAGCGTTCAAGTGTCTGGATGCTCGTTAACCACAACATCCTGACGCTGGTTCAGAGTCAGTGGAACACTGATCCAACAAACTGTCGACTGTTTCATGACTGCGCAGACTGAAAAAAGAAGGAAGTGAGACAAAGCAGTTTGTGTTAATGCTTTAATAGATTACACAGAGGTCATTTGACTGCACACACTCTAGGTCAGAGGTCAGGGATACAATGTATTCGATTTTTTTTAATGTCTTAGACGAGTCACTAGCTACTGTCGCCGTAACAGCGTGTTCACTAATGAACCAGTTTACATGCGGTAATTAACCGTTGTGTTCTCTCCCGTGCTTGTGAGCACAATGTGTGCGTGCTGCTGCGTCGAGTGACCTTTGACCCGCACAGTGAGTTAATTGAGAAAGTGTTTACACCACAATGTAAACAGCCTGACGTGAGTCAGAGGTCAAGTTCAACACTGTGTGTGTAAACTCTCTCTGAAACAGTCTACAACACAACACGTGCATGATGTGTGTCACACACGAACACACAAACAGAAGACTGGACAGATAATTATCACGTAAATGATCGTCCCTGCTCGCCGCCTGTTAGCCATTAGCAGAGAAAGCTAACTGCGATGAGTGTTTGTTTTACAGGGGCCGTGTATGTAAATACATCCGCTCTGTGGAAATGGCATTGTTAAATGGATGGTTTCACACACACACGCACACACACACACACACACACACACACACACACACACAGACTGCTGACCACACTAAAACTCAGGTCTGCCTATATGATGGGGGTCCATGGGTATTTCGTACTTTTGTACAGAAACAAAAGGCACATGTCGTCATGACGACATCCACACCAACACATTCACAACTAATGTGAACTAATGTAAAAATGTCCGCACACATGATAACATATTATTATATTTATATAGTTTTGTGCCTTTGACTCACACCTACAGCAGATCTTTTCATCATGTCTGTTACGTCACACCAGACGTTAGCATAAACTGAACTGTCTCTTCCCCTCAAACCTTTATCCACCAGTTGCCAGGGGACTTTTGTCCTACGCAACCTTTAACCTTTGACCTTTCCAACCCTCGACCAGTGGGGATGTTTTGTCATCGAGGAACTGAAGCTTGTGGTTCTGCTAATCTGCCATGAACACATGGACACGCAAACACAGTGGCGGCTGGTTCACTGACTTCCAGGGTAAATAGGGTTCTTGGAAACGTCATGAAACGAGATGTTTGTGCAAGAAAATTCACAGGAAAACATCTTTGTTTACTTTTGATTGTTTTCCCGTTTGCACTCCTCTTTGCATCACGTTGTCTTTGACGTTTTCTTTATCGGTACCAGACGTCTTCTTCTCCTCCACGCTCCGTTTCTAGCTGAAATAGTCTCTTCGTTCCTTCTGGAGTTGAGGGTTGTCATGTTTCCTCCTGCTGAGCTCGGAGGTTTTCCGGTCACAGCCCATTGAGCAACAGTTCACCATGTACAGTGTTTGTGTGTGTGTGTGTGTGTGTGTGTGTCCTCTGGCTGTGAGCCCATTCAAACAGAAACCTCGAGTGTGAGGAGTTGGCACAGCAGTTGCCAAATTTAAGCCTCTCTCTCTCTCTCTCTCTCTCTCTCTCTCTCTCTCTTTGTGGCTGTGGACATTCATTCAACGTGAAAATTAGACGATCTCTCATATAAGATTTAATTGGCTGTTCTGATCTGATGAGCTGTCACGACATCAGTCATAGTCCAGAGCCACAGACCCTAAGCGTATGTAAATTCAATATGTTTCTGATGTTTATGAAACCCGCCTTGACCTCCGACAGCTCATTTCAGGTCTTTCTGCAACATAAATACAGATAAAATCCCTGGCAAGTTGAATAGGCACTTGAACGCACCTCCCAACGCCCACGACGCAAACATGAAGCGAGAAAGCGCCGTCTGCGCGGAACACTTTCCCAACACGGTAACTGAAATCTCATCAGTTCAAATGTGAGAAACACGACCGAGTGGTGGTTTATGAGAAAGTCCTCATAATAATAACGACAATAACACAATCGTGTGCGATCAGAGGGAAGAATTTAC
>JAFBJQ010013119.1:0-99085 GCA_016785345.1 Trinectes maculatus
CCGCTGCCCCCCGCCCCCGCCCATTTCACATAAGTAAACACAAGGCAGAGTAGCCTAGCTGTACTGTGGAGGTGCTGGAGAGCCGGCTGGCGCACTGAGAGACAGAGAGAGCGCTCACCAACTAGTTCCCGTGCGAAGTCTGTACGTATTTACGGGGCAAACCGCCGAAACAAGTAAGTTCACAGGAGATGTGTCGTAACCACGAAAACAACGTAACTCGCGACCGTCGTAACTCGAGGACCCCCTGTATATATATATATATATATACAGTCTATATTACAGTTTACATATTCCACTGAACATGAATTTGTTTGTGCTTTCAAAGTGTAACAACCTACAAACTTAATCTGAAAATAGCAGAAGTGTCTGAGTGAATGCAGTCAATGATCAACTGTGTGTGACAAACTATGACAGCAAACGTAGACACAACTTTTCATTTTTCTTTAATGTGTCAAGTTAGGACAAATATTTCAACAACAGGCTGCATCACTGTTCAAGATACTGTAGAAATTAGAGCAACAGAATATATGATTTCTCCTGGGGTAACTGTGATTGAATGTGGAGATAAAGAGGACGGTGTGCAGGGCTGTTTGTGTGTCAAGGAGCTAAAAAACCACAACATGGCGTTGGTGGTCTGTAAACTGATTGGCTGAGAGTATCCACTGCAGCAAACGTGCAGCTTAGCGCATTCGCATGTGCAGACTGTGCTTGGGTCCATCCACCCGCTCCAACTTCTCAAAGTGTTTCCTAGCATTACGGATATTGATGAGAGTGGCCGCAGATGCTAAAAAAGATAAGTGGTTAATTAGAATAATTATCATTACTATTATGTTGACGTGTATACGTGCAAGGAAGAGAATCCTTCACTACTTACGAATTGAAGGGTCTGACATGATAACCATGACGTATGTGTTGGAGGTGAAGACATCAATAAAGGCTGCAAAGTTGGAGTTCCTCACTTCCATGCTTTGGAAAGAGGCTGCTAGTTTACTGGAATAAAAAAAAGATTATCAAAAGCGGAAGGTGATAGAGGAAGTAAAGGCGAAGTTTTTGCAGAGTGAACTTACCTACAACTGAGTTTAAACTGTTTGATAATGTTACTGATCTTCTCAAATCTGTGGGCGTCACGCTGCTCTTTGCACTGATAGTGGGAGATCACCTGCATTTACAAAACAACATGTCAGACTAAGAAGCAAAAAATGGATTCCAAATTTCATTTGAACACAGTCTATTGCCAAAGAAAGACTTTGCTCTTACCAGGAAGGTGGCTCTCTCAAACAGAAGAACTTCATCTGCTTCAATGATTTGTGCAAAATTTCTCAGGTTTGTCTCCAGCTGCTGGACGTTTGGTATGAGCTGGTACACTATGCTTGACCAAGCCTGCAAACATTGAAATGTTTCACATTTTTTACTGTATTTACTACTTAATTTCCCTTTCGGGTGAATAAAGTAATATCTATCTATCTATCTATCTATCTAAAAAATTATAGATTGGTATAAATTCACCACCTTATAGAGGGTTTCATCCCAGATCGACGTCCTGAAGCATGTGCAAGCCAAAGGTCTGGAAAGTCTCTTTAAATCTTCTTCACGCTCCTTAAAGATCTGCAAATACAGGGAAAACTGTGAAGTCAGCAAATCATAATCTCAAAGCCCTGTTCTCCCACAATCTAACATCCAAAACACACAATACATCCATGAACAAAATATACAGATATCTGTCTAGAAAAATATATTGTCGAATGTGTATGTGAATTATGTGTAAAATGGCAGCTCACCAAATCTCTCTGGTCTTCCTGCACCAAATCCATTTTGTGCACAAGGCAGAACACTTTGGCATCAGGGGAGTTCTGTAGGATGGCTTCCAGGCATGACTGGTAGTAGTGCATGTCTTTCTCCAGCTCACGACTCTCAACATCAAATACATAAATAAGCACCTCTACATTTCTGAAGATGTTGTCCCTCTGGCTGGTGAAGTAGTTCTCCATGAAAGTATCTTGGCTAATGGGTAGAGAAGCACAGAGCAGTGTTTAAAAGGGGCTCTGAGATCAGATAAAACCTTTTGAATTGTCATATATGGACCATGATTGAGAAATAACAGAGAGCTGTATTATACCCTCCACAGTCCCACAGGTTTAGAACCAGATTGCCAAGAAATCGAACATGGGAGTGCTCCACGTCAACTATGTTAAAGAGAAAAAGGACAAGATTGTTCAGATGACAGTAAAGATGACAGATGACAGTTTCTTCTTGTAGCATTACTCTTTAAAATGCTCTTACTTGTAGCTCCAAGGCGCCGTGTGTCTCGAGCTATGTAATTGGCAAAGATGATTGATCTCATACTGGTCTTTCCAGACCCACTTTTTCCCATCAGAAGTACCTGGAAGCATAAATTCAGCATTACTATAGTTGTCCAACCGAATCAAGTCTAATAAGTCTGTGATTATAAAATAACACAAGTAACGCACAAGCACCACAAACTTGTATCAAGGCACATTATATGAATGCATCAATATGACTCTTGTGACAATGTTACATGGTCACCTTTTTCTTCATTGCTGTACTTGACATCCCCCTCAGCAGACGCGGTGCAGAGTGTTTCTGTTAGCTGCAGGTCAGATGACTTCAGTCGGTGCCTGCAGCAGCTCTCCTCGTCCTCTCTCCTTCAACTGCCAACAAACAACCAACCAACATTAATGTTTTCACCCAGCTGCTAATTCTCTCCTGTGTAACTACAGAGGACAAGTTTTAACATGTCAAATGTTGGGCGCGTCTTCGTGCCCGAACAGTCATTAGCTTAGCAGAGTCTCTGTAATATATAAATATCTTACTAATAATAATTACACCCACTTCTCTGTTGCGGGGTAAACACCTATGCTAATGCTAACCTAGCTAGCACGACAGACTGAGCAGACACTAGTCAGGTATCTTAGCTAGGCTACACGGGTAGCTTGGTAAGGTCAAATTTAGCAGTACGTCGTCTACATACCGAGTTATTTATATCCAAGTCGATGTATGGTATGTATTTTAGTTGTTTTTAAGAATACAGTCGGACACATTACTTCGTGAGGCAGCCAGTGAAGTCAGGATCAGCTGCTTCCTGTTTACGCTAAAGTCACATGAGGAAAAATAGGATTAGCCCTGAGTTGTGTCCAGCAGGTTTAAACCCTACAGGATATTTAGCATTAACTCAAGAGGTAAATGCAGATGTTTAGGTTTAGATTTTTGATAAAACACCAGTTAAAAACAACTGTTAAGGCGAAGGTGTCCCATGTTGACTATGTGTGGAACCCGATCGTTTAAGGTACCTACAAGACATGTCACGGGAAATAAGAACCCATTGAGGTTTCAGTCTTAACTTCGTCTTTAGATTTAGTTGACATCCGTGATTTAAGGAACTATATTAATAAAAACATCCAAAATAAGTATGCTGACTCAAGCTAGACCTAAAACGTACCGGGTTATGTAGTCATTCTTAGAAAACTGGTAATATAACAGTCAGACGTATGGAATTTAACCATATTTAATGTACATGTGATTTCTTAAAAATTGTTAATTGAGTTTTAACCTCTTAAAGACCTTTAAACAACAACAACAACAACAACAACAACAACAACAACAAGTATCCACTCCACAAATCCATTTAAATAAAATGAGTTAAACGTCAACGAATGCCAAGGCTCTTGTGCTGAATTGTCGTTTATTTGACTAACCACTAGAGGGCAAAAACAGAACTAAAGAAAGTCAAAAAATAAATTGTTATTGTAAATTTACCAGTGTATCAGTATGAGTTGTAAATGTATATATCAATACAATTTGGAACAGCAGTGCTTTGTTGTACACCAGACCAGACAACCAGACCTGTGGTACACTATTACATGCATACACTAAGCAGATGCATAGACCTATACTTCTTTACAGTATTTTGTATGTATATTAATGGATATGAATTTTAAACAATGAAACACTTGATCACCACATATGATAACACCAATATGGTAACTCCCCTCTATTTTAATGCCCATTGTAATGATAAGCTGATTTTATCAGTTTGGAAAAGAAGCTTAAATTCAAAGAAACTAAAATTACAGAGACACAGCAGCAATGGACAGAGGACACTGAGAAAGAGGGGAGATTGAATGCAACTACTGTAATTAGGAAAATTTGTCTCCTAGGAGTTAAGAAGCTAATGAGATTTCACTGGCCATAAGTGATATTACATATTACATATTTAACATTTACACCAATTTACTGTTTCTTCTGTTTAAGCTTTAAGGTCAAATTATTTCTGGTTAACCAAAGATGATTATTAGATTTAGTATTAGACCACGCAGGGCTAGCTGCACAGTCATAATGCAACTTAGAAATATTGGTACCTATATAATGTTAATTTATGACACACTTTTCCTCACCTCGACAGTTTTAAGTGCCCATTCATCAACAGACATACAGACAAGCAATTTCTGAGATGTCAGTGTCTTGGATTTATGGTAAATGAATTTGTTTTTTCAATATTGCCTGTTCTCTGTGGACCCAGGGAAAACATTTATATGGAATTACCGGAAATGTATTGAAAAGGCAAATGGGATAAAAGAATTATAAACTTTTATTGTTTGCTTACTGTGTGAAATCTCCAAACTGTAAACCCTTCCCCAACAACCCTTGATAACATTGAAGATGGCCAGACATCATCCAGTATCTTCTGAAAATAATTGCTTAAAGTAAAAATACAACAAATCAACAGATGTCTATAAACCAGTTAGGGGAAGGTTTTTCCCCCTCTAATAAAAGAGGCGAAAATCTAAATGTCTTCTGCAATCATGCGCAAAAAAACTCAATTCATCCAAAGCAAATACATAATATACTTAAAATTTATTTAAATGTATGGAGTTTCTTAAGTACACACGATTAACAAGGAACTTAAAATACACATTGTATATTAGTATTTATGCATACCCAAGAAAACCCAAATTTCCCATACCATACCAGTTCTGTTAGTTTAACGTGGCCCAAGGATGCAGACATTGTCATGTACACAGAGGAGTAAGGGCCAAGATGGAAAAAAAAACAAAACAAAAAAAACCAACAACAGTACAGTAGGTCAGGCAGGCGGTGTGAAATGTAAAGAAGAGAGAAGACGTAATGTATGTATGAAGACACAGTGTACATGAGAAGCATTTGGGAGTAGTATTCAGGTAGTCTTTACTGCAGTCTTCTTTTAAACTTGATCTCTGAGTTTGGCAAGCCTTTGAGAGAGTTCATCCTTTGGATGAAAGAGAATAAAGACAGGTGTAAGTGTGGACTATGATGATAGTGGTAAAACACATTGTTTTAATTTTAGTTTTCTTTCTACAAAAAAATACTGTTTGAATTTGTTTGCTTTAATCCATTACCTGTGTCCTTCTCGCTAAGTTTATATGACAAACCCTTCATTTGCATTTCACAAGCAGTCAGGTTCATGTAGCAATCACTTTTAAACATATACTATAGATTATATATGCCAGATGTGCCAAAACAACATCGGGAAACAACGATGGTGTGAAAAGCAAGCATACCTGTTCTGCAGAGGCCACGCTGGTACCCACTGTTCCTGTCTGTCCCTGAGGGAGCTCCATGTTCAGGTCCAACCTAAAACACGATGAACGCAAAGATAGTTTTAGATTAAAGGCACTGTGTCTTTGCTTACACTAGAAGGAATTTAAATACTCTTCCATAAATTCTTACACTTCAATCTATGCTTGCACTATTTGCATGTAAACATCTCTTCATTTGACTGAATATTTATAGTGGGGGAAAAAATGAAAAGCTTACCCTGCTTCATCTGCCATTTCATGCAGCAATGACTCCACTTGATTCTGAAACACACATTAGACATTAGATTTTACAGTCACTAACTGTCAGACAACCACAAAGATGATTGAAATGTAGAGCAGAAAAATGTACCTGTGGTGTTGTTAGTGTTGTAGTGCTGCTCATAGTGTCCTCCATTTGGGCAGTCTGAACATCTAGAGTTTCAAACTGGCGTTCAAATTTGTCCATGAGAGATGAAATCTGAAAATAAGAGGTTGATGAAGAATTGAGTGGCTCAACAACTAAAAAATAAAATAAAATTTTCAACAGGCTTTAGTGCTACCTTTTCCAAGTTCATACTCTTCAGAGTGACATCCATGCCTTTTACCACTCCTGCCATGGATTTTGTGACCTGTGAAATCAAACACAATCACTTAAAATAAATCTCAATAACAAAAACAAGCTTTCTTAATTCTGGAATTCCAATCTATCACTCATATCTGTTATATCAACTAGCCTGTTTGTGTGTACCTGATTCATTGTCACCGCAGTTTGAACCCTTGCTGCCACTGCATCTACCCGAGCACTCATCCTCAGGTAGTTCACAGACTGGTTCTTCTGTCTGATGGCGTTCTCTGCATGGATCCTGGCCACCTCTGTATTCCCCTTCTGGATGGCCTGGAGATGACACAATAATAAAGTGGTTCAGTTAAATATTTTGGCCTTGTGTAATGTGTTAACTTGATGGCTGGGTTAGGCAGTGTAACTTACTTTCTTGACTTTAGCTTTCTCTGCTTTTTCCTCTTTGTCGCATTTCTTGGAGTTTCTTTGGAGTTCTTTTGCAGCAAACTTTAAGCTGAAAAGTTGTTCTAAAAACGCAAGGTTAAAGAAAAAATGCCAAAAAGAGAGCACTGGTATCACATTCTGAAATGAGGTACCTGAATTATAATCAGGTGAGACAATTTTGGGTAGAGAATCATTCCTATACTGCTCTACCTATACTGCTGATTACAACAACTTATAATTCCCTACTGTACAATCCACCGTATACCCTACTGTACAATCCACTGTACAATCTACTGACAATTTGCACTGTAATTTATCATTCTCCAGATTATAATAATGCTAACGCTAGCTCGTGCTAACATTAGCAATGCCTGTGACACATTTCACATTGTAACTTATAATTCTGCTTTCAGTACAGTTTTCAACATTCACACGCATTTTCTTCAGAAAATGCACTTTATCCAGTTTTTATTATTATTAACTTGTATATTGGCCCAATAAAGTCCCAACTGCTGTCAAAGTGTTGTTATTATGTGTTAAATACTTGGCTTTGTAGTTTAATAGTGACAAATGCACATTATGTAACTGCTACTGGGGAGTTTCACTTTAATTTGCCAGTGTTTATAAGTAAGAAACCTTCTTGGTGCTGGGTCACATTAACGACAGTCATCATACGATTAGCAGCTAAAACACACATTCGCTGTAAACAGTATTAATGGACACACTCGCTACATGGTTTAACTATCAATCACCCGGTATCTGTTATTGGCGAGTTCCAGTCGTTAGCATCGCAGCCTCATAGGCCTTCAGCTCGCTGCTGTCCTGTTTAACGACGCCTAGAAATGACCAGGAAACATCAAGGCTATTCAACTATACGGGCTTTGTTTCTTTGGTTTACATATAACATATTTATCTACGTTTCATAGACACATACATCTCACCAGTCTTATAAACAACCGTGTTGTGCTCGCTCTTTAAGCCGTCGCATTGCCATTTCACCAGTTTCACCTCACTCGCTTGTTTTTTTAAAGGATACTCTCCATGTTCGGCATCTTGATGGATCTATTCGCGTTTCCAACACCTGCCCAGTCGAATACTCGCTGACAGTCCGACCAAAACAGCCTCAAATAACCCAAAACGCGTCTGTAAAACTTCTGTCGTCCGGGTTTCGGTTGTCGCCTTCACTTCCTGGTGTCTTACCAAAATATGACCGACGTCATCGTCACGTGTCGGTGGTATTCCTTTCAACGTCACGGGGGAGCTGCCCCCTCCCACGCGTAAAATATGAATGAAAGGAAAAAAGAACCGAGCAACCAACCGTCGAAAACTAAACATGTAACGTGTATATGAGTGTGTTGTTGTCAGTGTGCGCGAGCGTAACAGTGCATGGATGGATGGATGGATGAAGGCGGCTGTGTCGGGGTTGTGGGCGGTGAACGCGGCGGATTGATGATTAGATTTATGGTGTGGATGACGGCGGGGAGAGGGGATGACTCACTCCGCCTGATGTGGTGTTCACCCCGCACCAGCTCCTCGGCAGTGCGGTGGCACGCCGGCACCCGAGCCCCACACGCACCGCCGCAGGTCAAACTTTATCAAAGTGCTCGGACGAGCCGAGACACACCGGCTCCCTCAAACTTGAGTGGCCGTCGCTGACCGAGCGTCGTGATATACCGTAAATTTCGTGACGCCCGATTGCCATGGCAACAGAGCTCCTGCGCGGAGAGGAAAGTGTCCGCGTTAACTTCAGCGTCAGCCTCCTCAGCCGGGTCGGATAAACCTGTTGTATCTGTGTGTGTGTGATCTCCCGTCTCGCCTCTCTGCTCCCCGCCTCGCGCTCCATCTTCATCTGCTCGCAAACCAACCGGGTGAGTTTGCGCGTTTTAATTGTTTTATTATTATGTCACATCCTGGCAAAACGCTAGTTAACCTCACTGTTTTTGTTTTTGTTTTTGTTTTTACCGTCGTTATATTAAACAGTCTTGGACCAAATGTCAGCCTGTTTTCTGACTTGGACTAATGTGCTGCGTTCATGTGTTGCAATATGAATGCACCGTAAATACAAATTGCACATTTTGCTCATTTTGAACTAATTGGCGATGCAGGTAGTTGCTACATAAGCATCATTTTAAGTTCAGAGGACTAAACATAATGGCTGTGGAGAAACAACCAATATTAAACGCCCCGTGCAAAAATGTTGCTGATTATAGCAGTTAAAAAAACAAAACAAAAAACACCCACAACATACGTGTTATCTCAGGTTATATATGCTGAATATCCCAGTCTGTGATGCATGTTCAGTTTTACCAGGCTTACTGATTTATCAGTCCGTGAATGTGTCACCTGAAGTGGTGCATTTAGGTTCGTTTTTGCGCACAGGGAAATGATCCGGCAGAGCCAGCGAGCGATGCTTCATTCAGTGGCTGTATGACTCATATAGTCTTATCTATAAAGAAGCCAAGAGGCAGGAGAGCAGTCCTGCTGCTGCTGCTGCTGCTGCAGGACCGAGCTGCTGTAACCCGCCAGATGCACTAGAGGCTGCTGTGGGCGCCGCTTCCCTCAACCTCCATAATAACAACGCACTGTTGACGTAGTGAGCGCTCAACGCATCACCGGGCACCGTGCATCAAATGGCCAGGTCACAGATGTACAAAAAAAAAAAAAATCTACATGAACTGACAATAACAATAATGATAATGATAAAAGAAGATGCTCCAAAATTCATACATATTATTGTTTCATCTTTTTTTTTTTAGAGGAAGAGAGATGGATGGCAGTCCACTGTGGGTATTTGTAACAGTGTTTGTTGCTTCTAGATGCAACAACAGTAAACTCATCCCACATCCTGTCATTGACAGCTCTGGTTAAGTTCTTACCTGACACCCTTGCGTGGGTGGGTCCGATCGCAAACCCAAACCAGTGGTCTCAGTGGTTTCCAGTCAGTTTGCATGATCCCTGCATTTTACATTTAGTTCGATTATAACTGTTACAGCACCTGTTATTTGGCTGTGAGAATATTTTTTTTTCCTGAATGATTTTTCTCTGGACTGAAAAATCCAGTGAGAACTGACTCAAACTATTCCCTCTCTCCCTTTGCCAAAATGCTTTACACTGGCTAATCTTGGTCGATGTATAGTAATTAGGTCATTAAAAAGGACTCTATAATGAGTCCAGGGATGATGAGAGTGTTTGTTGTTCAGAAGACCCAGAGGATCCTTAACTGATCCCTCATGCCTGATGTTATGAACAGGTCTGAGAGTATGCGGATCCTTTCCAACCGACTTGCAAAAAGAACAAAATCTGACATTTTCTTCAGTAGTGAGTGAGTCAGCTCCATTAATGACGTACATTTCCCTCAAACAAAGACACTGTCACATTATAACAGCAGGACAAACACATTGTCAGCCAGCTGTGTGCTGCTCATTGGACACATCGTGCAGTGATGTATGACCACTCCATTATGTGCCTCCGGTGCTTTTCCATACAGCTGCAGTAACAGACATGGCCATGTCGCCCATCATAGTTCCCTGTGTAGCTGACAGTCAGTGAGTGACACGCAGGTGACTCACCTGCCACTAGCAGATGGATGCAGGTGACCAGGTAATGGGATACAAAAGATGTGTTAATGGGGAAAAAAACGAAATTAAACACATTATAAAGACAATGGCAAAAAGTAAAGTTTCGCAGTATTATGCTTTAGCTTTGATGAACATGTCTCTTCCACAGATAAGGATGATGGAGCTCCAGACAGAGAAGAGGTTCCACAACTTGACCCTTGAGCAGGTCCAAACCCTAGACAGGGTCCTGACTGAAATAATCCCCATTCATGGGCGAGGGAATTTCCCCACTCTGCAGGTGAGAGCAAAAGACATCATCCGCGTGGTGAAGGATCGGCTGGTTGAGAGAGACATCCAGGTGAAAGATATACGGCTTAATGGTGCGACAGCCAGCCACGTCCTGGTGAGGAGTAACGGCCTGGGCTACAGAGACTTAGACATCATTTTTGGAGTGGAGCTGCCCAGGCAGGAGGACTTCCAGGTGATCAAGGATGTGGTGCTGGGCAGCCTGCGAGACTTCCTCCCTTGTGGAGTTAACAGACGGAAAATCACCTGCCTGACGATGAAGGAAGCGTACGTGCAGAAAATGGTGAAAGTTTTCAACGAGCACGACAGATGGAGCCTCATCTCGCTGTCCAACAACAGAGCTAAAACCGTGGGGCTCCGGTTCGTTAGCTCCCTCCGGAGACAGTTTGAGTTCAGCGTGGACTCCTTCCAGATAATATTAGATCGCATGCTGGAGTCCTACTGGGAGACCGACAGGAGACAAGGAGGAAAGCTGCCGCCGAAACCTGGGAATTTGGCTAAAAGAGACGACAAAAACAAAAAAGAGCAAGATCAGGCAGACATTCCTGGAGATGCTGAAGAGGATACTGAAAAAGACACTGTGACGGCAACCAATGGAGACAGTCGCCCAGATGAAGCGGCTCCTGAGCCTGAGAAAGAGCTTCCACATGCAGAGGGTGAGCAGGAAGATGGAAAGGAGGAGGCACAGCAGATGTCAGAACCTGAGAGTGGTGACCTACAGCAGGAGGAGGAGGAGGAAGTGGATGGCATAGAGGATGTTGTTTCAGAGGAGGACATTGTGTTCGAGCTGTGTGAAGAGACCGGAGAAGAAAAAGGACAGTTTCACAGTGATAAAACTTTATTCCCAGAAGCCAGGGACCCGCTGGTGACACATGTGTGTTTACAGCCACAAGTTAGCGAGGAGCTATGTGATACAAAAACCTCCCAGCAGGTGTCTGTTACGCATATCGAGAAGTCAGCTTCACAGGAAAGCGCCCGTTGTGAAGATACTGCTCCGTTCAAAGTCGACCCTCTCACCTGCAAGACTGAAAATTACTCCGACCTGCAAGATTCACACCTTGAATTCGCCTTCCCTCCTCCAGCTAAGAAAACCTGCAGCACATCGCAGGACGTCGTGCCCGACTTTTGCCCCTCACCCAAATTACAGAGAAAAATGTCACGGAAAATGATTAGCAAGCCTGAAAAATGGTCCCTGCTCACCGATCTGTCAGATCTTACAACACAGATGTTTCCACCCATAGAAATCCCCAAACCGCTGCAGCTGAAGCCTGCTTTACTGGACAGTGCTCAGGTTAATGGCTCTGATGTACCGGGCTCCAAGACGGAGAACTGTGAGGGTGAAGATGCTGTCACAGTCTCCACACCGAGTCCAACCGATGCACAGGCGGCGGCGACGAGCTCTAAAGAAACTGTGAAACCAAAACATTCCAAAAAGCCTCCTGATTCAGAGACTCACAGCCACATGATATGTGAAGCCAACAAATCAGCACAGCCTCAAGCAGACGAGCTGAAACCCGAGGTGACAGGCACCGTCCCAGAGAGCTGTGGGTCAAGCTCATGGTCCGGGGCAGCGGATGAGCCCATCATCACTGTTGAAGCGGAGTGCATGTATGGAGACTTTGAGCAGGCGATGGATCACCTTCGCCACCGCCTCATCGCCACCCACAACCCGGAGGAGATCCGGGGAGGGGGTCTGTTAAAGTACAGCGACCTGCTGGTGAGGAACTTCAGGCCAGCCAGCGAGACCGAGATCAAGTCCCTGGAGCGATACATGTGCTCGCGCTTCTTCATCGACTTTCCCGACGTGAGCGAGCAGCAGCGGAAGATCGAGGCCTACCTGCAGTGCCATTTCATTGGCAACGAGGAGGCGAGCAAGTACGACTACCTGATGACCCTGCGACGCGTGATCGACGAAAGCACGGTGTGCTTGATGGGCCACGAGAGGAGGCAGACGCTCAATATGATCACGGTCCTGGCTCTGCGGGTGCTGGGCGAGCAGAACGCCATCCCCAACACGGCCAACGTCACCTGCTTCTATCAGCCAGCTCCATACATGACGGAGCCCATTTACAACAGCTACTTCATCACCCACGCCCAGCCCCCACTCGTCTACCATCCCTACCCCCTGCAGGTCCACATGCAGACCGGCCTGGTGTAGCTACAGTGACGTGCCCACAGGGAGGCATGGCGGCTTTCAGCATGGTGCTTTGCAGAGCACGGGCATAAATGGAAGTTTTAGCGACAACAGGCAACCACAGGCTGAGCGGTGTTTTAATAGCTTGAAATCCCTCCTGCTAACTGAGAGGGGTCTGGAGGCAAAGCATGTCGGCCTTTCAAGATGGAGACTGGTGAAACGGAAAGAACTGCTCAGACTTATTGGAGAGCTTGTCGAAATGATTTCATCGACGTGGACGGACTTTGTTCACTTGCCCCCCCTCCCCCGATGAAGAGAAAGTTGTAATGTGATCATAACTAAAGGCTACAAGAATGAATTCTACATAGACATGTGACATCATCTCTGAAACACCCGAGTCAAAACAAACACGTTTGAGACGTGATGATCCTTAATGTTCCCAAGAGGTTACATTTTCATTTAGCTGTTTTGTGAATCATCATTGTCTGTGGCGTTGGCTTCAGCATGTGGCTATACCTGTGTATCACTGTATAGAAATAGGACACCATGCATATGTGAGCAACATTTGCTGTGGTACTTATGTGAAGTTCTGTATTTTGTGAACATAAATACGTTGTTGCAAAGGCAGATCCCTTTCTAAATATACACTGAAATATATATAGAAATGGAAATTTTCTCTTAACATGATATATTTATGACATGACAAAATAAGAAACAGTAAGGGTTGATGATTAGCAAATTATCTTTAGTGTTTATTGATAGAAAACCTAAAGCAAAATAAAAATAAAAACACCAACTCTCAGCAGATATAGATTCTGATTAAATTGACATGTGACATCACCTTTTCCCAACACCACGCCACCGACTTGAAACCAGAAAACCAACTACCAAAACAGAAATATAGAAACCTCTGAATGGTGAATGGTTCAGACAAATGTAAGGACTCATAATAAAAATCTTATAAAGATCACTGTTTATTGGTGTGATTAGTGATTTTGTAACTATTACACATTGTGTAAAAAAGCTGAAAAACAATAAATACCCCCCCTTTGGTCAAAACAAATATTACAACAAACAAAACTCAGAGCTGCCCTGATCCCACTCAGTTACACACCATGTGGATTTAGGCTGTGTTTGCTTGAACTTTTGCACTGTCATCATTTTAACATAGTGTTTGAAATTATGGACATGGAACTGAGCCCATTTATCTCTCTGAGTTCATCCTGTATTTTGTCAGTGGAGGAAGCTGCACAGGGATTTGCCCCTTGACTGTATCATGTTGTTTTTAATATTAAAATATGACAACGCAGAGCGCATGTTGAATCCTGTTTTTCCCTCTCAAAGTTAACACTCCCATCTTGAACAGGCTGACCATACTTTGTGTGTGTGTGTGTGTGTGTTACTGTACTTGGTGACAGTTGTTGGCTGTGGTGGTTGTCTGTCTGTCGTATGCATTGTTACTGCACATTTGAGTTATTGAAGCAGTCTACAAAAGCAACACGTTATGCAATCTGTCCCCGCGTTTGTTTATTGTGTATGCATAGCTACAATACATGTACTCAGTATTTAAACATTTGGGTTCGCATACGTGGGTCTGACAGTGGAGCGTCATGTAAATGCACATAGCTGTTGTTGAGTAAATAAGGTGTTTCAGACATGCTTGTGAATAATCTGCTGAAGTATTGAAGACATACAGTGTGCAGTCGTGTCCTACGTAACTGTAAAGTGATGTATCTATCTCGAGACTGTGGGTTTGTTGTCTATTGTTAAGGAACCGTTTCACCAGTGGAGAATGTCAAATATATCTGGTATCTAGTTGATCCGATTCTTGTGTTACTGTGATAATAAAGAAAAGAACACCACTGCTCCTCGTCTTTCTCCTGCCTGTCTGATTTTCACAGTTTCACTGCAGCCACTTGCCTTGGCACACGTTTTTTTAATTATGGTGTGTAATCACATTGTTTCCTTACTTTGAATAAGTTATGGATACAATATTGGTATAACACAATACACCAACCTTTTCACACACACATTTGCAATGTTAAGAGATGAATAGGAACGGCTATAAATCATTTTATGTGCATAAAAAATAGTAAGAGTTCCTTATTTTACTTCTGCTTAGAATATTCTTACAACCATCTATTTATTAAATCCTGCTCTGATTTTAATTTCTTTATATGGCCTATACACACTTTTTCAGTAGTATGTGGAAATTCCACTGCTTGTGTCCAGTGACATGGTTTCACCATATTTACTGAACATTGCCAGTCCCTCTATTGAGAATATTTGTAGTGACATGTTTTAGTCACTTGGTATTATCAGCACTGTACAATCCAAACAACGTAGGATTGGTTTTCAGAGTTGACATCATGCAGGTTTACAATCTGGTTGTTTTTCCAATCAATATTTGCCCTTAATGTGTTATGATTATCAGTCTGAACACATGTACTAGACTTTGCCCCACTGAGGTACCTTAAACTGCCCTTTCCGTATTCACACATTGATTTAAATTCCCATAATCCTCCAGTCTCTGCAGTTTCTAGGTGTGGCAGAGCACAGTGCGTCATTCAACCTTGTTTGTTCACTGTCTGACTCACCCCAGGTTCCAGTGCATTAATGCAGCTGAAACATGGTACAACCAGCTTTACAAGTGTTAATCAGGACTGCCAGAGCCAGTATTCTGAAACCAGTGACACTTCTGCCTCCAGTTTATGTTTATGACCCTCATAAACATATAGATAGACAGATAACTGTGTCCCAGTGCTGGTGAACAGCACGGCATGACATGCATGGAAATCCCAGTTAGACAAGGAAGGAAGGAAAGAACATTCACTTTTTAAGAGGAGTTCACTTTTTATTAAAAAAAAACATACAATCAAAACATTGTGTATAAAAGACACGTACACTTATTCCACCTACAGTAGAATATTACCATTTGTCATCAACTACTCCTAAGCTTCGAGGCAACACTAAGAGCCATCTACTAAATGAAAAGCTCCCCACATGTGAATCAGTCTTCTCACACTCTACAAAGATAATTTCATGTTGCCTGTTAATGCTGACACTTTGAGCACCTAGATGATGAGTTGTGTTTTATCTCTGAGCACCAGACAAGACAAACTCTTCAGTCTCCCAAAGACTGAACTCAAAGTCCTCACTCTACGGCCGGTGAACACACAGAGGAAGAGTTGTAAAGCGGTGTGTTTGTAGCACCCAGCTTTAAAATGAGCATTTGCGAGTCAACTTTTCTGGTTTCCTCACATGTGTTCTACCAAATAATGAATCACAAAAGTAAACAGTACTGGTGCAGCAGAACAGGATGCACCCATTTTGATGTAATTCCACCAGTGCATTATAAAACCATGAGCCAGTAACTATAAAACTAGACAGTGAATCTGACACCAACTAACACCTGATAATATCATGGAAAAACGCATCATGTGTGTAAATGAACTACCCTCCGCTAAAAACACACAAGTCCATAGGTGGTTGGAAACGCAGGGACAAAAACATGGTTTAACACACTGACAAAAGGGCTGATCTGTGGTTGCTCTTTGCTTTAGGCCAAAGAAAACAAGATTAGGCCAATCAGATGAGACCTCAGCATCCCCCTACACAGATTGAAAGAAGTTTTTAATTACATCCTGTTTAATTAATCAAAAAAAAAGTTTTTAAAAAAAAAGGCTAAACTGAGTGTGTGCTCAGTTCATTTTTACACAAAAATCATGAGACTGTCTCATCTTTCTCGAGCATCTTTATTACTCAGCTGCCACGTGGATTAGATAAATGTGCAAATGTTTCCTTTACCTCATCACTATTAATGCACGAAATAGCTAGTAACCCAAGTATAATACAATTTCAAAATAAATATGTCTGTGGAAGTGAGCTGGCCAAAGACCCCTTCTGCTTTTTGCACAAGCTGGGAGAAACAGAAGAGCATCAATACAGGTCTGATTCATGGATTCAGTGGCCTGTTTAACAGAAGAAATTAAATTAAAAAAAAAAACAGTTCTATCTTTCTAACTTCAGAGAGCCAAAAGGCAGCCAAGACCAGTAAAAGGAAGCAGAGAAAACATTCAATATTCAAAGGCCAATGACGTCAAGAGAGATATTACCATGATACTGTTTTCTACTGACCAAGGTCACTGATTCCCCAGTATTGCTAACCAATTTTACCATACGACACTGAACCTACCTCCAATCACAGATAGAAGAAAGTGAATGATGTGAGCTGAGTCAATATATATGCGCTCAATTTTTGGATTCTCTGCATCCTTCTTTGGTGACAGGGACAAAGTAAAGGTGTGGTGAATGGGACGGGGAGGAGCAGATAGTGTTTTCGTACTGGATGTGAAGCGTAAAGGAGGAGGAGGAGGAGGAGAGGAAGAGCAGAGCAGCACAGGGTCATAAAGGCTCCTCCAGCAAAGAGTAAGGCCGAGGTGAGTTAGTCCACTTGGAGAGTGTCCACGTTGAACAGAAGCTCTGTCCACCAGGGATGAAAACTCCTTGGCAACATGTCATGAGCACCAGCTATCTGTATGAGTCACAAGCAGTCTCAGATAAAAAGGAACCATATATATATGTATATTTTATATATATATATATTTATATATATATATTATACACACGTGTACAAAAAATCCCTGAAGTGTTACTCATATTTTGTATTGAGGTTTAGGAAAAGAAGCTACATATCAGTGACTCCAGCCCATGAGGTGGCTAACACGAGCCTTCTCCGTCATTCGCCGTACTCGTCCTGAGCGGGACATGCCCAGATTGAGGGGGTCTTCCTTTGACCCATGGCCATCATCCTCTGACTCATCCCTGTACAGAACTGTCCTGCGGCCCTGGTTACGTGTGCTGACCCGACGAGACTTGCACTGGTTGCCTCTCAGACTGCTAGCTGCTACAGCGGGAGCCACTGTGGCCCCACTCTGCTCTTCATCAGGGTTGTCCTCATCATCACCCTCCTCCTCCTCTTCTTCTTCTTCCTCCTCCTCCTCAGGCTCATCCTCATCATCCTCCTCTTCTCCCTGATCCTGTTCATGTCTTATATCCACCTGTTGCTGCTGCTGCTGCTCCTGTTCTTCCTCCTCTTCTTCCTCCTCCTCTTCCTCTTCTTCTTCTTCCTCCTCCTCCTCCTCTTCTACTGGAAACTGCATTCTTGCTCTTTTAGGTCTCTGTGCTATGTCCTCTCCACCTATGTTTCTCCTTTTCCCTGAGGCTGCCAGTTTGCCTTTCAGTGATAAGCGTATTGACAGGGAGGGGGCTTTGCTGTAGTCATGGTCTCCCCCTTCCACATACTTCTCCCCCTCAGAATCTGAACTGATATCGCTGTCTGACGAAGACGAGGAGGACGACGAAGAAGAAGAAGAAGAGGTGGTAGAGGATGAATCTGATGAGGAACTGTTGGATCCGGACGCCTCCTCGTCATTGTCTAACTGCTGCACTGTGCGCCCAGAACGCTGTCTGGAGCCATTGCTCAGATGTAAATTTCTCTGTCGCCCTGATACAACACAGAAGGATGGTGGTTCATTTCTGCATCACAACTGTTCACTCAACAATTAGATAGAAGATGCTGACACACATAAGAGAGAATTCATCCTTCATGATACCTGACTTCTTTGCTGGAGCCGCTTGGCTGCGGCTCACCCAATGAGGCCCTTGGTTTCTGCTCGTGCTGCTTGTCCCTGAACTTGGGGAAGAAGGCTGGATGTCCTCCTCCTCCTCCTCCTCCTCTGCTACACTGCTGCTTTGTTGAGCTGAAAAACAACACAGTGCGAGTTATTAATTTTTAGATGATTAATTGATTAGTGATGTAACAACATTACCAGTCAGGGGAACCTGGGTGCTTTTATCAACAATTTGATTGCAATTCATGACTCAAAGACATTAGAGTTTGGAAGAGTAATGACTCTGAACAGCACAGCAGTTTACAACAAGAGTCGGCAAAATAAAATAAAAACTGTACAACAGTGAAAAGTATAAATGTGCAGTCATACCCTGATATGGTCTCTGAGACCGACTCTTTGATGAGGTCTGGGATTTTTTTGGCTTTGACGCCTTCCCCGACTTGTGCTTCCCTTTAGAGCTGTACACGAGGAAAGACAAACAAAGCAACATCTGAAATTAATAAGCTATGTTATGTGATGACATCAATACAGATTTTAAAATTACAAAAGGGGGAAAAAAACAAGAAACCTGATAAAATATTTATAAAGCTGAATTCAAAAATGTAAGAAAAAAAACAGCACAAATATTTTCAGGTGCTGTTGTCAACCTGTGTCAACTGAAATACAAGAGATAATAATGATAATGTGGAGCGTTCAGTGACAGTTTTGTGAATGACAACCTGTACCTTGGAGATGGACTAACAGGTGGGGAACTGCCTCCGTTTTGTAGTCTGCTCCTGTAACTGAGCCTCTGACGAGCCCGCCGCTCATTTTGAAGGGCAGACTTGAAGTCAGAGATGATGGAGATGATGTGTTTTTCAAAGAAGGCTGACAAGCTGAGGGTCATGTTGTAGATCTAGCCATAAGACAAAGAAATTGGTAATGAAACTAAAAGATTACTACTTGACAGGACTTTATAAAATTATGTCAGAATAACTTTGAGATCCACCTGTGATTTCTTGTTAGGTGTGTATGCTTTTGAGTTGCTGAAGATAAGGCGGATGTCTTTGGCAAACTCCGTTGGGTTTTCATAATTCCCTGCAACTAGTGTCTCGGAAACTGTACCCAGATCCATGGGAGTGTCGATGATGTCCCGATAGTCCTGAACATACAAAATTATGTACACAGGTGAATTCTTTTAACTTACTATGTGTTTGTTGTTATCAGTGGACTTTTTACGGAAGGACTGTTTTACCGGATACTCAAAGAGATCCACAGGCTGTCTGAACGGTGCTGAATCTGAGGAGGATATCATTCGACGCAGCAGCTCTCGACACTGACCCTGCCATGCTTTCACATCTAAAGCCACACCACGTTTCTTTGAACTTGAGTTGGCTCCCTGCCAGAGGAAATGGAAAATTAAGTAGCAAAGCTCCTGACAATGTGATAGTCTGAGATTGTAACTTGTGGTGCTCTGGAAACTGGTCTGTCTTACCCGTTGTCCTGTAGATGTCCCTGGAGTGTCAGAGTCGACATCCAGCTCAGCCTGTAGAGGAACAAACAAACAATGATTATTTACAGACAAAACGCAGGCACCAGAGTGTAAAAAAATGAATCATATTCTATAATGACCACAATTATCACCTCTGCTTCTCCGCCACTGCTGATCTCACACTTTAGTTTGTGATACAGATCCAAGATGTCGTTGCAGCTCTGATCCCTAAGAGAGATTGTCATTTTATTATTTGTAAAATGGTCACCTACAGTGTTAAAGTATTAATAAACAATTAACAATAACTCTGTGGAGTCGTACCCAATGAAGTGCAGGAGAACATCAGTCACCACCTTGGCAGATGCTACAATGGGGCTCTGGGGCTCGTTGAAAGTGCGGGCGTTGTGTTCAATGTAGCGCACCTCCCACATTAATGCAGAGATCCGTCTGCAGCAGAAAATAACATAAAACTGCAAACTTAAATGCCAGTGATTTAATATGCACGCTGTAAATCCAGGGTGAAACAAACTGTGACTGGATGAAGTTGTGGGTGCAGCTCCACCTGTAGAAGTGGTTCTCCAGTCGTTTGCGGATGGTGCTGAGGTCAGTAAGGTAAGCCACCACAGTGCAGTACAGAGGGTAGTCCTGCAGATTTACTGGTGTTGCAAATGCCTTGGCAACATCTGTTTCAAACAGAAATAAGATCAAACCTGGCAGAAGGTGTGACAAAAGTGTGACAAACCAAACCTCATTAACCCTGTGGTGACCGACCTAATGTAAGGAGCTGATCGATGCCATTCATGACTCTCTCACATTCTTCATCCCGTGTGTGAGCCCCCCATTCTCCTTCCTGAGGACGGTAGAGCAGAGCCTCCAGCTCCTCCTCTGCCACCTCAACACCATCACCAACATGTGCTGGTAATGCAACTGTTGGGAGTCACAAAATAGATAGTTAATAGCACTCAAATTAATTAGTCAAACGTAGTTTATTTAGCATCTTTCGAACATGTATGCATCACACAGATTTATTTACAGTTGAAGTTTTTATTTCAATACTACTGACCTTCCTCTGGAATAGGCTCCATGTCCCAGGGACTCATCTTCTCCCGCTCACCATTATCCCACCTGATTGCAAGAATTGATTGTTATTTAATCATGCTGTCTCCAACATTATAGAGGAACAATACATTATGGTGGAGCAGACTATTTCAGATACTAGTCGTACTTCACTGCGTAGCACTGAAACAGGCTATCTGGATACTCTAGCTGCAGGGGCTCCTGGTCCTCTACAAAGCCGAACCACCAGGCATCATCAATGATGCTGCGGAACCTCATACCTGTAGAGGGCAACGTGGGGGAGGGATCAGAAATAAGTAATTGATACACCCTTAACAACTTTAGACACATATGGTAAACACTTCATAACAAAAGAGAGCTTGGTATTGTCTAACCTGGTTGCCAGTTGTGTTCTTTAGCCCCGTTGTAAAACTGCTGCAGCACCAGAAAATCTATGACATCAGGCATGTCATGGTACCTTTGGAGAGTAGGGAAAAAGCAATGAAGTGCATGTATAAAATATTTCAGTCTTTTGTTAAAAGGCTTGTACATTCTGAATATAAATACTCACTTTAAAGAGAAAGACTCGTTGGTCATTTTCCCTGAGACTGGGTCTAAGAAAGCCAGTTTTAGGCAGCAGAGGGTGGGAGGTCCCACTTCATACTTGATTCCAACTACCTTTACAGATTCCTGGTCCTGAAAGGACAGAATTTTTTCTTTCAATTCAAGTCTCAGGATCATCAAACAAGCGCTTCAAGGGCTCATACACAGTGCTCTCTTAAATCAAACTGTGCCTTACCCTGAGGTTGAGTCTGTTCCACGGCTGTTTCTGAGGGTTGATGCTGTAGGCCTTTGCCCTACGGACAGCTCGGACATACGCCTGATGGCCCTGTTTGAAGTAGATGAGCTGGAGAAGAACAAGAGAATTGTGATCACAAGGTATGTAACATTATTATGTTTTTTTTCCAGTGCCAAGAGCAACTCACACGTACCTCATCTCCCATTTGGGGAACAAATGGAGAACGGCGTGGAATGGTTTCCATTATCCATGATGGCGGCAGCCATTCCTCAGCATTGAGTCCAGACAGAGAGGATGTCGGTTTCTGAGTATATGCAGTTTGTTAGACCACAAGGTTCAACTACAGTATTCCATATGTGCTTCCAACTCTGTCTACAGTGAGAATGCATTTATAACAAGCATTATTTATGTTTACACAAAACATGTTTCCTGTGAGCACAGGAACTCTAGGCCATGTTATCTCACCTGTTTCTTCTCCTTGGGCTTCTTCCTTTTCTCATTTTCCCTTTTCTTTGCCTCCCTTTCCTTGTCATCACCTACATTTTCTTCATCAGAGCTGCTGTGACCTGGCGGCTGTACTGGCCTCCTGCTATGTCTCTTTGGTGGCTGGAGGTTGATCCCGGCATCAGCTGTCCAATCAGAATATTCACTGGAGGAGTCACTGAGAATGACAGAGGTGCAGTGTTAGTTGGAGAGCATAACTACACCAGGTCAGTGGATCACTCTACATAGTGCAGGGGGTGAAAAAACACTGTTCTGTCAAAAGGTACATTTACCTGGAGCTGCTTTCACTTTGCCACTGAGCTTCACCATCAGAGGAGGCATCACCTTGCTCTGCCCGTTCTGCTGCCTGTCAAAACACACCAAAGTAAATGTGTACAAAACACATTTATCCTCATGAATGGCCTTCAAATAATGGTTACAGTAATACAGTTCTGTCCGTCATGTTTTCATATATAAAGTAGAAGCGGTACATACATCTCCATCACTGTCAGAGTCCATTTGGCTGTCAGAGTTATGTCGGTTGCTGGCGTTTCGACTCCTGCTCCCCGGACGCCGGACTTGAGCTGAGCGGGTCTGATAAGTGTGGCGCTGCTGCTTTTTCTTGGTGGGTCGCAGGGAGCGAAGCCTTGAGGTCAGTGGATCACTCTACATAGTGCAGGGGGTGACAGGTAGAGGGTAGAGCAAATATGAGTGAACAAAAAAACATTTTTGATTTGGAAAGCAACTGCGAAGTGAAGAGTAGCATACCTTGGGTGTGCATGTTTCTGGTTTCTTCCTCCTCTCTGCATTGTACAGAGAACATTCCATGTTGCCTTTGGCTTGTCTACACTCTTCCAAAACTCTAAGAAAAACATAACTTCCATCATCAAATGTAAACCTCTACTAAAACACTGTATGAAAAGCACTGGTTTAAATAATTAATACGATCTTTTCTGTGTCCTTAAATCTCCTCAAAGGTCCCCATGTGCCTCACCTGAATATTCCTTGTGGCACTTCATTAACCACCACCCTGCGGCTCCAGGCTAACAGGTCCCTCTCTGTAGCAACTTGACTACGAAGATTGTTATGCTGCATCTGCCACAGTACATCTACCTGTCCACTTCGCTGTCCAGCTGTTGGAGCGGAGGCCACAACCTCTCCTCCCTCACCAGCTAAGCATAAGAAGAAATTATATTATATGCCAATACAGGGGGTCCTCGAGTTACGTCGGAGATCCGTTCCTGAGAATGTGTCGAAACCGAATTTCAACGTAAATCGGCACATACATTCGGACCATTGTGCATACATTGTGCCACCAGATGTTGCTATAACACCACCCTACAATAAGAGTTTACTCTGGTGAATTGCCTTTTGTCACTGTAGGGGTTGAGATCGCGAGTGTAATGAGCATTTCCTTTAGATTTCTGTTATCAACCGTGTAGACCCTGTGTTGTGAATAAACCTACAGTATTGCCACAATCCCGAACGCATCTGTGTCCGTGTGCATCTCCTTACCGGCTGCCGCTACCAGCCCCCACCTCCCCCCGCCCCCATTTCACGTAAGTAAACACAGCTGTGGAGGTGCTCACCAACTCGTTCCCGTGTGAAGTCTGGGCATTTACGGGGCAAACCGATTAAGCCGAAACAAGGAAGTTCACGGGAGATGTGTCGTAACCACGAAAACAACGTAATTCGCGACCGACGTAACTCGAGGACCCCCTGTACATAACTTGGCAAATATGGTATTTTTGGCAGTAGTTTGTACAGATATGTCTTAAGGCACACTGAACACACTGATACACCAAAGACAACCTGATAACATGATTTACAGTATAGCATACCCTCTGCCTCCTGAGCCTGCTGTTCAGCATTCTGACGCTCATCCTGTTCATTCTGTAACTGTCGGATGAGATTGTCCAATAGGCCTTCTCCATTTTCTCCTGTTTGCTGGCCAAGTACCTGCTCAACCAACTCTCCATCACCTAATCCACACACAGGGAGATGTTGGGTCAAACTCTTACACTTTCAAAATTAAAACTACACATAAATTTTTGATAGTATGGATAAGGAAGAAGCCGGTTTTACTGTTGGTCATGTATCCTAGCTGAGGTATTAACTGATCTTCCTTGCAGTTCTCTCTTCCTGGCACCAGGCGCTGGTAGTGAGCTGGGTGTGGATTCCCATCAACATCAACCAGGAAGGGAGGAGGCATGAGATGAGGGGCTTGCTGTGTCTGCTCATCCAGGACAAAGTTATTTGAGTCTCGAATAAGAGGCCGATAATCCGTGTGAAAGAACATCTGGTCAGGAATCTAGAGTGGATCAGAAGTCAATGTCTGTTAATAACACAGCACACACACAAAAAAAACAATTTATAATAAAATAAGGTAGGTAGAATGTGGTAATCAACTGCTATGTGTGGTTACCTTTTCGTATGGTCTGCTGCAACCAAAGCCAAAGATTAGCAAATGACCATGAGAGTCTGTGCAGGCAAAATGCTGTCCATCAGCAGAGAACTTGCAGTCATAAATAGCACCGTGGCCTTGCCCTTCAATCTGCAAAAAATTAAAAAAAAAAATGTAATCATGTTAAAAAACCAACAGTTCTCCTAGTAGACCACAACATACAACACACACAACACACAAACCAAATGCTGCTACACTGTTGCACTGTATTTTTTTGTAGTGTGTACATTACTGCATGGTTGCACATTGTTATATATGTATATAGGAGATATATTTAGTTTTTTTTTCTGAGATGTCTAGTGTTTTTATTGCAATTTCTGTATTTTTTTATTTTTATTTTTTACTACTTTTTTCTATCATCTGTTTAATACACACTGCTATCCCTGTGGCTGCTGTAACGCCGAAATTTCCCCAATGTGGGACGAATAAAGGTATATCTTATCTTATCTTATCTTAAAGACTACTGCTAACTACCTGCAAACTCTCATTTTTGATCATTTACCATGTTGAAGAAGTTGCGGATCTTAGCTCCCTTGTTAAGGTCCCAGATGTAAATGTTGCCATCATGGCCAGCAGACAGCATGATGCGGGAGTCCAATGGATGAGCCTCCAGTACAAACACCTCATCATCATGACCCTTGAAGAGAAGGTACACAAACAAAAGGTATTCAGTTTGTCAAAAAGAGGTTTTAATGATTATCTTCTTTAACGAGCTACAAAGTAGAAATGACAACTTCAGTCACTCACAGTTAAAACATGCAGCAGCTGTCCAGAGGTTGTACTCCACACTTTAAGCAGGTAGTTTGATACTGCAGTGACCACTGTGCTATCTGCACGATCCCAAGCCACCATGGTCACCACCAGCTTAGTTTTATCATCCCCGTTGGCAACAGCACTCCTGGAGGGAAATATCCCATCAGAGGTGACACAGTTCTACCAGAGAGATAATATGGTATCAAGAAACTGTGTGATACTCTGCATTCACTTACCCTGGCAGTCTGGCAGCCACGTCTAAAGCGATGCTCTTCCACTCTTGTTTCTGGTAATGCCAGATCCTGACAGTGCCATCACGACTGCCACTGACAAACCTTAGGCTGAACACACAAAAACACATTTAACAAAACCCCCACACAAAACAAAATAACACAAAATAACACAAAATGTCAACTCCATGTAAATGTCAGCATGCCCACTCACCTGTCACTGTTATTGCTAAACTGGACAACAACAACTTTATCCTGAAGAAAAAAAAAAGGTATTACAAAGACATAGTTAAAATTTTGTTTTTGAAAAAGAATGATGCAGCTACTGTGTTTTTGTTCTTACAGTGTGGGCATCCATCTCTGAAACCTTCATAGGCGTTTCAGCACCCAGGTAATAGACTCTGATAATGTGATCAGTGCCACCAGTAGCCATGAACATACCACCTATTAACAGTAAAAAGATTGAAACAGCAGGGACCAAGAGCACAGTCAGTCTACAAGGACATCGATATATCCCTCACCTACATGTCGTTCACTATTTACACATACAATACATGTTGTTGTTGTTTTTTTTTTAATAAAAACAATGTTATCACACTCAGAGTTAATTTGCTGCAGTAAGCTACAGAACTGCTGTTGACACAGCTTCACTTTGCAAAAACATACATCTCAACATGAGGTGTTAACAGGAAGGGACAACTATTTACCACTACTGAAGGAGGAAGTGGAGACCTGCACCCCTGGACGTGACCGCTCAACAAATTTGACTGGTTGATCACTAAGAAAAGTAGAAAGAACAAAAATGCTGCTGTTATTTCCAATGTATAAAATAATGACTAACAAAATAATAATGTAAATAATAAAAACACATAAAGCAAAAAAAAAAATAAAAACACTAACTTGAATTTCATGCTGAGTGAGTGCCACTTCCAGAAACACACCATGCCATCTGCACCTGTGGAGGCTAGGTACCGTGTTGTCCCTTTGATAGCAGGACAAAACTAAAAGGGACAAAAAAGAAAAGCAGGAGTGTTTGAGGTGTGTAATTTTTACCTAAAATAGAATTTAAGCTCAGTCTTAAAAAAAAGTATTTAAAAAAGTCTAGGAATAAGTACTCATTCTGATTTTTGTCTCTCTCTTGTTTGTGTGAATTACTCCTTTCCAGTGCACTAGTCTAACCTGTATGGATGTAATGGAGGCAGCGTGGGCCTGCAGCACAGTGATTGGTGCGCAGGTTCGTAGGCACCACACTCTGATGATTTTGTCACAACTAGCCGAGGCAATAAGAGTGTTTTCATGATTGACGGTCATGTCACAGATCTCTGCTGAATGGCCGCGGAGTGTTGCCAGGAGGCGGCCATCATCTGTGGCCCAGATTTTCACCAAGCAGTCATCTGAACCCTACAATTAATGACAGATTAGCAACATATGAATGCAAGAGTCCCTGAGGGCTACATTCAACAGAAAAGAGGTGTCATGAGTTTAAGCATACTTATTAACTGACTACATTTTACTTTTGCTACTCTTCGAAAGTTGGCATAGATATTAGCTAACATACATTAAAATACATTCTGTGTGTGATAATTGTGTGTCCTTGATCGTAGCTCACCGTAAATATCCGACGACCAGTGCGGTCAAATGCTACACAGTAGACTGAGGAAAGATGGCCAAGGATACGTTTGTGTATCTTCATGTGTTGGTAGGAGGAAGATGGCAAGGCATGGCCAAAACGAGCTGTGCCTGTGGCCTGACGTGCACCTATGATGGACACTGAATATAAAGACATCCAAGAATGATTATCAGGGACAAACTGCAAAACACCTAAATCATTTATGAATTAGTCTTATAATCCTGAATAAATAGAAATACATTTAAAAAGTTTTTCACGCACCAACACTGGGAGCATTTCCGATGCTGACTGAGGGTTCTGGTGGACGTCCACGGTGGAGTGCGGCGACAGCTGAGCCACTGCATACTTTGTGGCTACAACCTAAGGTAATGGGTTTTAAAACTGTCTTTTACCTATAATCTATCACCAAAATACAATTTTAAAACACAATTACATGTAAAGTAACAACAGACTGAGTGTAAGGATCGTTCATAGATACAGAGAGAAAAGAACTATTGTGGATGCGGGGGAAATGCTCACTTTTGGTGGTACGAAGCAAGGACTGTCTTCCCAGCCCCAGAAGCGTTTTGACTCCAGGAACACTAGGTGGGATCTCCTTCTCTATGAGTGGGCCTATGCGCTGACAAATACGGAGCAAATAGTCTGCAGGAATGTGATGGTTCACAATCACCTGCAGAAATCATAAACAGCTGTTAGAAAGGAATACAGCATTTAACAACAGACACCAATTAAGTTACACTGACAAACGCTGTTTGACATTCCAAAAGCATTCCAACTTAACGATTAAAAAAACCTAAGAGTGTTACTTTCACAAATCTGCCGAATCAGTTAAAACAATGCTGATTTTTTGAAGTATTCTACAAAATATTAAGAAACTGACAGCAGCTGATAGTTATTTGGGTATTTAAGAAATACCACAAATAATAATTTATTTTAAGAATTGTGACAATGGTGTGTGTACAGAAATATTTTACCCTTGTTTGTCCTCTTAGGGGAAAGACACATCTTTTGCTTATCTGTTTTGAAGTTTCTTTATGAATAAGTCAGCAGTAAGGTTCTGTCCATTTAGCATCATTCAAGTCTTTTTTTTAATAAAATGTTTTGGTGGCTTCATATCGATAGTCTCAATATTCTCCTCAATATCCTCTCCTGTTATGTCCTGTCAAATATCATTGCAATACAATTTCCATAATTAAAGTTTCTTTTTATGTTAGATTAATATCAAACTCAAAATCTAGGATATAATTCATACGGGTAAATGCAACTACAGGAGTATACAGAAGTATTATTATTATTATTTCTTATTAATACTGCTCATAGTTTTAATTTTATGCTCGTTTTGCGATGCAGCGACTTGATAAACAATCCCTTGCGGGTGAAAAAAAAGACAGGCAAACGAAAAGGAGGGGCATAGAAGCTCGTGGCCAATCAAAAGGCTCTCTTACTGTGCACTCGAAACCAAAACTGTGAAATCATTGGCCTAATACAAGACTGACAGTTCTCCGGAGACGGCTAAGCCAATCACTACATGGACTCGTCTCTTTTCTCCGCCTACTAGCCCACACAATAGCAAAGCCTCTATATAGTTATTTATCAACGGGCCTAAGCTAATAGAATTTTTTAATGTCTTTATATCAATGTCAACAATTTACCACCGTGTCTGATCAGCGTGGATAAATAATTATGTCTATCAACACATTCTGCCACAACTGTGAATAAAAATGCAAATTATATGCGTCGTTTCATTAAAAAGTTAATAATAACAATTCACTCACCCAATCTTGAAAGGTCCGTTTGTATATCTGTCCGTCCCAACTCCATCGTGCAGGAACCAACTAAAGTTAAAAGACACGCTTTTAAAATATGTCATCAAATAGCCACTTTCGCCTCGGCTCAGGAACCCGCTCCTTTATCTACCACCAGCATCAAAAGCTAAGCAATTTAACCACAAAACGACCAGATGGGCAGCAATACGGAAACAGACGTGACAATAAAGACAGAATGGTACAGCTGAACCTACCTCATACTCCTCCAGCTCCTCAATCAGAATCTAAACATACACAGACACAGTTAGCGTTAGCTGCTAGCATCAGTCGCTTCCTTGGACATTTTATCACCGCTAACGAGTTAAAGTCTCGCTGACTGAAGAGTGTTACCTGTGCTGCTTTTTTACACGGTCCAGACTGCAGAAATCTGGCAATGAGGTAATACAGTTCTGAAAAGACAAGATACCCATTAGCTTGGTACCAACTACTATTACTATTGAGCCGAGCTAGCCTTATCTAGCTTCGGCTGCACTCGGTTGTTTAGCCCTCTACGGGAAGCAGAACTGCAATCTGCTTGAATACAAAAAGCTCTGCAGCCACTTCAGGGACAACTCAACACTCACCAGCTTCAGTCTGTGAACACCGTTCTCTTGCCATCACTTGATGAGACAGGCGACATTAAGACAAACTAATGTTTTAGCTTGCTCGTTAGCCACCGGCTAGCTAACAGTAGCTAGGTGTGTGTGGCTAAAATAGGCTAGTGAATGGCCTCCGCCGTTCTCAACTTGTTTCCAGACCACCTGGTGCTTCGCGTTAGCGCCCTCCAGTGAAACAATGCATTACTGGACGTTTTCTATTCTTTTATTGTCTAACATTCTTCAGTATTATATTGTTTCTTGTGCAACTTTTTGTCAAACTATTTCAGCCACAAATTAGATACTCAAAGATTTATATATATGTGTATATGAATTCTTATTTATTGGAACAACTTCAAGTATTATTTTGCAGACCAGTATCATGTTATGGATAGAAAAAATTGTTTAAAAAACTACTTCATGTAATAATCTTATGAAAAACATAACATTGTATTGCATGACATAATAAAATAAATTCCTCTGATTTCATGCTTTTTACTAATCTGACACTGGCGAACAAGAAATAGGAAAGGCTATCATATTTAATTTCATTTTAACTTCACTGCACTGTTGTATGAAAGGAAGTTTCATAGCCAGTGTGCTGACTAACATGTTGAGTCTGTAAGTCATGGTTTCACACACATTTACACATGCACACATTTATCCAAGCCAACCTTGCTCTCTTCAGTGGAGATAAAAAGGAAATTCTCTTGAGTAGCATGCACAGTGGAGTGTTCCTATGTTGTATTGGAGACCTCAGGTGGCTTATGTTCACTTAAACACAATATGAACGGGGGTGTGTATTTTTGTTTTTGTGATACACATCTACATACCATGAAATTGGAACTGCAATGCTGCAAATTTTATTACCATTATGACCTAAATGGTTAAATACATAGATTGTAAGGTAGCCTCTGATTTTACAGATGCTTTATTGATTTATGGCAACAGATGCCAATAACAGGAATTTCTTCATTTATTTCCAACTTCTGATTGGTGTTACAAGTGCACTGTGCAGCACTGAAATAAGATAAGATAAGATATACCTTTATTCGTCCCACATTGGGGAAATTTCACTATGGATGCACGTTCTAGTGTATCAAATTCAACAGACTGCAGTTATACCTTGTAAGGGGCCCTCAAATTTGAATCTTTACAGACTGTTTGGAGTATTCAAATGTATGGAACTATCAGGTTTGTGCCTGGAGTATGACAGTTCACAGAATCAAAGTTCTTAAAAGCCCTCCTGAGAAAGCACTGTATCTGTCTGGCCTGCAATGACAAGTTATGTCGGTAGATGATATGACATACCGTGGTACAGAAGAGCTTCAGATAACACTGGTTTGACGAATAGAGTTGCAGCAACCTGAGAGGAGAGAGACATTGGTATGAATCAGTCACAGGATTAATTCAAAGATACTATCAAGGTGCAAGTATTTGACCATGTGTTTTCGGAGACTGATGCATAGTTTCATGGTTTGTGTCACCGCAGTCTCTTCCAAATCACACATGTTCCAAAATTTTATTAGACTGAAATGTAGTATCTTGCATTGTTTTTCATATACTGTACATATTTGTCATTGATAATAAGCTTTTTACAAATGATATGTAAGATGTTGTTGTACATCTGCTGGAAACTGTGTGAAACAGTTTGTTTCAGCTTCTATAACTAAAACAAAGGCAAGGAGTTTGAAATGTTCATGCACAATTAGACAATATATCAACAGTGTGAGAAAAGCACATATCATGCAGGTGCATTCAGATGCCGCAACTCATCTACAGCCTGTTTGCTACATTTTAGCATGTCAAAGTTGCTGTTGCTGACTCTGACAACAAGGACGGTTTAAGACATTTATCATAATATTAAAAGGCAACTTCATGGTAGCCCGGCAACTGAGAGTGTAACAATTGGGTAGAACCAGTAGATGGAGCAGGGCCACCAGTAAGTTAAGTCTTTAGATCTTATCCAGGGGAAATGAGTTAGTACAGAGAGGTAGGAATCTTTTGAAGGGTCAGGATGTCAGTGAGGATCCAGAGGGGGATGCACCAAGGGTTTTGAGTCAACGGAGCAGATGAATGTGGCTAGTGCAGATGGTCTACACATAAGGTAAAAGCAAGGTAAGTGCAAAGTGTTGAAACAGAACAGGAAAGTCTTCCAAACTTGAGAAATGAACTAAGGGTCCCGGTTAGAAATTATGCCATGACTTTGAAGAACACAGTGAGTGCTTCACTGTCTCAAAATGTGAGAAAAGTTTTGGGAAAGCACTGAAAGAGGTCAGTGAGCCTGTCCACTATGGTGGACAACTGGCTGTAGGACAGGATCATATCGATAGAGTGGCCGATGTGCTGGTGTGCACGGCATCTGGCTACCCTTACTTTACTTTACCTATCTCATAAAAAGTTTGTTCTTCAACAGATGTTGCAGCACCTGGCATACATGGGAAACAAGTTATCTGGCATAAATCAGGATGTCTTCAAAACAAATACACACAAAACAATGGAATTAAATGGCAGACAGGCAACTGGGCTGTTTTAGTAGATGGAGCTGGGTAACTCGTAAGTCAACTTTTTGTATTTTGTTTTGAGGAAAAAATTCAGCTGTTGCTATTATGATACAAACTAGACCAACAAACTAGCAAGGGCTGGAAGGGAAGCTCCTACTCATTCTGTAAAGGAGGAGAGGTGGTGGCAAACAATGGCGATCAGGAACAGGTGAGCAAGCAATTTGGAAGGAACGCTCAAAGTAGGTCAGCCACACCCAGCTGGAAAGTATACATGCTAGTATACATGCTTGCATGCATTCACAGACACACAAATCAAAATGTAGATCCCAACAGCTCTTGTTCGAAAGTAACTCATTAATGTAACTTAAATATTGTATTCAAGTAACTATGGTACCCCAAGTCAGTGCTTTAAAATATATATTTTATACACATAGCTCTACTATGGAAGTACTTGTTACTGTTTATTCTGCAATATTGTTACTTGTAAGGATCCAAGCTCTTTCCATCACTGAATCAAATGATTTATGGGGAGCACTAAGGTGTGTGTTCCTGTGTTGGATTATGTGAAACCTGGGGAATCGATTCAATGTATTGCTGCAAAATTGTCATAACTGTTAGAGTTGGTCTGATCATCTCAATGCCATGTATGCCAACACGTGAATGGAGGCTACATTGTGGCCTTTGAAGGTATGACTCAGAGACCAAAAGGCAAGGCATGACTCACGCACACAAATCCCAGTACATGTAAGGACCCATACTCAGTGCTTTTATATCCTGTTCAACAGTGAATAATCAGGAAAGGTTTCTGACTATTTTCTGAATATTTAAGTGCATTAAAGATTTTTTTATGCACAAAGGGTATTTCCAATTTATTATTTAAGCCTTCCACTAAGCTAGAAAACCAGGCTTGGGACCAAGAGGTTGCTGGTTCAAACCCCAGTTTGGCCGAAGATTTGGGTGAAGCGCCACCATCCCAGACGCAGGCCACCATCATGTTTGGAAACGTGAGGGTGTCGGTATATACCCTGGATTGGCTGAAAATCTGGAGAGGCGCCACCATCTGTCCGCTACCGTCCACCACTTTGGGCCCTTGAGCAAGGCCCTTAACCCCCCCCAAATTCACTACCCGGGCACCTTGAATGGCAGCCCACTGCTCCACTTGTGCGTGCTGTGTGATAACTGTTATGTACTTACATGTTTCTGTACTCATATGTGGTATGGGATAAAGCGCAGAGAACTTTTCCCATTTCCCCATTGCATGATTAATAAAGGTGCTTCGAAGTGTCAGGACACTCTTAAGACATAATGCAGCCTCTTACCCTAACCATCACTAAATTCTTCACCCTGCACCTAAATCTAACCATAAACCTAGGGCCAAGTGCTAACCCGCAAACATGCACACACACATGCTTGTCTCTCTACAGTTGTGGGGACACTCATAGACATACTGTATGCACAGACAGACGCACGCGCGCACACGCGCAGAACTTTATTTAGGAGCGTATCTAGTCCAGTGGGCGGGACACATACCGGCTGTGAGTCAGTGGACAGAGCGCGTTGTGACTCCGGCTCGAGGCGCAGTTAAGCTGGAAGATTTGGGGTGTGGGAGTAGGCTGGGTCGGGCTGGGCTGGACCGGGATCTGCCTCTCAACACGGTCTCCTGTGTTCACCGGTAGCACTCCTCTGTGGACCCGGTCGGCGGTGCTCAAGCATCCCTGAGAAACTTTCTGGAATATAAGAGCTCAAGTTTTTTATTTTTGGTTTTTATATTGTCGGTGAGAGGTTTTTTGTTTTCACATCTCTGTGCGGATTCGACTGACCTTTACACGGCGTTGTATGGTAAGTTTCTACCTGCGGGCTAACTGTTCAGTCCGTGTCGTTTGTCCTTTTAACGACACGGTTGTTACTAGTGTAGCTTAACGTTAGCTAACGCTGCCGGTGTAAAATTAGAAAACGAACGACAGGTAAACATAGTTCACGTACTGTTTTCTCTTCCCCTGAGTCTTGACCCGGCTTCATGTGCTTCATGACGTCTGAAGCAGCTGTACAATAATAGACAACATGCCTTTTTTTATCTTATTTTAAGGTCATAGCAGAGGAAGCAGCGAGTCCCTCATTTCTATAGTTAGCTAATATAAATATGACTTTTAAATAACTTAACTGTATACACAGCTTTCTGCTGGGCTACGTTACAAGCGTCAGCGTCAACGTGACTAACCACGTTGTACTTTCAGGTGTGTTGCCTCTTGGACACCAGCTGTTAATGTGTATTAATACAAACATTACTAAATTATAAACATTAACACATAATGATGATTTGAGGGATGTGACATATAAATGTGGTTTGAATCAGGTAGATTAGTGCACAAGGTGTTCTAAGTAGACTAGAAGTGTGCTACTCACATTTTCTTAATTACTAAGGGACGATAGATTATTTTAGTGGATTAGATACCATAATCACAGGAAAGGAAAATTTTATATGCATCTCAGTGTCTGATTGATGCCAAGTCAATGGCAACTGTGTGCCTTTCTTCAGAAGCCTGATGCCATGAAAAGAACCAAATACAAGTCACATGAGTGTCCAAATCATTATCCTGCTTCTTCGTGTACGTGCACTCATGTTGAGGCTTGAGCCACTGTGTTGGCTTGCTGCGTCAGTCTTAAGGTTGGCCTAGCAGACATGAATAGTGATGAGGATACGTACAGACAGCTGAATGGGACATGAAGGGCTGATCCTTGACTGACTGAACTGGGGTGTTCATGGCACCATACGATCTTTTTTATATCATGCTGTTCAACACTAGGGCCAACCTTGTGACTCATACCACCTTCTCCCTTCAGCTAACAGTCTTGTTTTTTTACAGTTATTCTAACAATCTACATTTATGTGTCGGGCTATATGATTTGTTGTTTTCCATTTTGGTATGAGGTCTGCCCTGTAGAGGTCAGAGGTGAATCATGATCCTCATCCTTTCTCTACTGTGGCTGCCCCCTAGTGACAACTATCTCACTCACCGTATCAATGTCTATTCCTGCAGCTTGCTATTGCCTTGGCAATAAACTAAATGTACTGACTTACAGACATTACCATTTTTTAATGAATAAATTTTACTTGAACCTGTGAAGCTGTGGGAGTTGCCAGTAGAGTCAGTGGTTTACTGTTTATGCAGTTACTGTTGGTGTTTTGTGTTAACCTTGTAACTAAGAACAATGGTTTGTGGGTATCAGGTTGTGAGATTTAAGTGTTTACAGTATGGTTTACATAGGTTGTGGACTATGATGGAATAGACGGGAATTACCACTAAGCAAGGGTCATAGTTATTCTAGATACTGTATAAAGGTTTGTCACATAGGTGATTTATTTTGAAAACATTTTATGAACAATTTTTCTGAATTATTTTTTTACTATATGCCAAAGATTATGGACTGAGTCCAGTTTTAGTACAGTTTGACATAGCATATTATTATTATTATAAAAATGTCATTTTCAATTGTAATTTTTCCTCATATTTATTGTTCTTTGTGAAATTTCTTATGTCATTATTTTCAATTTTGCTCCATTCCCAGTGTGGTTATAAATGAAACAGATATTGCATTACCGCATTGTATTTCATCTTTAGGAATAAACCAAGCTAGAGGCCTTATAGAGATTTCTATTTCTGAGACGCAGCTCTGATCATTTGCTTTCATAATCATTTGTATGCCGCGTATAGTTTTCTGTGCCTCTGTGCTGAAAATATGCTGTGGTAAAGGTTAGTTAACTGATGACACACAGCCTCTTCTCTGATGTTACAGAGCATGTTGTGGGGGAAAGTAGGTTAGTGGGCCATGTCCTGCAAGCTTAAACTGAACGCTAGTCTGAATATTGCCAGAGCTGCTTAGTGTGACTGGGCATGCACAAATGGTGTAGGTCTGTGCAACTGCAAAGAGATCATTTTTCCCCTCTGTCTCTTTAAGAGGGCTGAGTGGCACTCCACATAGAATGAATGCTGAATGTTCAACCCATGTTGATTCAAAGCAAACACACATGAAATGGAGTGAAATCTGACAACAGGTTGCCTCACGTCACTGGCTGCAAATTACTAGCCCTATTTACCTTAATAATCAGTGGACTCACCTCTGTGTATGAACAGTCCATTGTTGGTGTTTACACCATAATAACATAGACATAGACATCGGAAACATGCGTAGAAAGACAGAGCAATAGTGAAAACAACAAAACAATAATAAAAAAAATAGAAAAAGCTGAGAGATGGGAAACAGACTCTCTGACTCCATTAAACAGGCATTTTAAGTATTTGTGATTTTCATCAGAACCAGACTTCAGTTCAAGTGCTGTGTACATCCTCTGGCCAACCCTTTTAGAAAGTTTGGAGTGTTTTAAAGAAAATAGTCAAAGTTTTGCTTAAACATTATAGTGGAAGCTCAGAATCTACCCAAACTAGCCACTTATATACAAACTAGCCAAACTAGTACTCAGTACTAATATTTATTAGTACTTTTATTTACGATTTGAATTTGTGTGTATAGATGCTCTGGTATATAAACACAACCCAAAAAGGTGTTAAAAACTGTTTTATTAGGTTTCTCCTACTGTGGTAGATTGTTCCGAAACAAACACAGCAGAGAGTCTATTTGCTCTCTGGAATCAAATCTGTGCAAATTACCATACCATTTTGTGAACACTGCGTAGCATGGTGAGTCTTCATTGAGAAGATAGTGTTCTTTTGAAGCACAAAGGGAGGAAAGTTGTCTGAAGGAATTACGTGTTATTTTCTTTCTGATGCCCTCTCTGACTTGCACATGACTTTTGAGACTATGACTGGTATTCATGTAACTCTCTTTAACCTCATAACTATGACAGACAAAATGTTCAGCAGTTATATAACTGCCTCGACAGACGTCATCATCCTTGCTGCTGATCTCTTGCTCCGAAGCACGCAGTTATTGTCCTCAGTTCCTTCAGGCTGACAACTACTGGGGCGTGAGTAAGACATTCAGCTGCTTTGAGAAAAAGTTACTTTCTCCTGGCTGAAAGACTTATGACGTCAGGTGAATTTGGTTCCTCCCTTTTTATTCATGGAATAAAATGAGTGACAATACCTCAGAGAAAGTCTGAATATTATGTGAAACCTTTTCAAAAACATTGCTAAAATTAGGTTGAGGTCTAAATCTAAGAGTATTATTTGCCACACTGGTATATTAGTACCAAAATGCCATGTAATAAAGTATTATTAATAAATTAAAATCTAATGGGTCTCTCCAGCCTCTCTTGGCCTGTCCAAACAAGCTGGATGACTTTCTTTTTATAAAAAGTAACTAAACCAAAGTAATTATCTTTAATGGCCAAAAACCATCTCATGTTGCTTCTCAGCTCTGTCACATCAAACAAATGCAGTCTGTTATTAAAAACACTTACTATCCTAATTTCTGTCCTTTAGCAGACTTGGAGTTTGGAAGACACATGCACATGCTTTTGTCCTGAACACCCCGCTTGTTTTGTTCACAGGACTTGGGGTCCAGCTTTTATCTGTCTCTCATGACAAAAGGTCACTGTCAAGAACTGGGTGTGGCCACACATAGTGTTTGAGATGGAATAAAAATGGTTTCATAATGAGGGCGGGCCCAGCCCCTGTGTTTGACCTAGATGTGATTCAGATCTTTAGCTCAGGGTGTTGGCTCCATGTGCAATACAACACAGTTTGTTTTTGTGGAATAAAACACACAACACAGCAGAGGATCGTAAACTGGCACGTCAGGTTTGATGCTGAACTCTAGACCACTCCTAAAACAGATCCCTCAGTCCTTGTGATGTTGAGTAAGTCATTTGCAGTCTGTCGTGTCAAGAGGGAAAACCTGGTCATTATAATGACTCTAAAATGGGTTATTCACACACCGGTGTGACACTTGAAAAATATTTTCAGCCTGGGTTCAGATAACCTCAACAAAAATCTGAATGAGTTATAGTTAGGTAAGGTGTACAGATGTTACAACCGTGTACTGTATAATGTAGCGCATGTTTCGCTATTCCTATTCCTTCTGGATTTCTATGATTTACGTTAAGGTATTGCAGTATTTCAAATATCTTTTTAATATAATATGCTTTGAAAATCCCTGGAAAATGTGTGATCCTAGGATACTTGAAAATTTGTAGGAAAATTCTGTTCCTCCATCCACAGCAAGGTCAGAGGGCAGAATGTTTTAACGAGCTGGAAGTGATTTAAAGGTTTTCTCAAGGACATACATGGGTGAAAGAAAAAAGAATTACCGTTACAGTGAAACGTGATTTCTCAATTCATTACCCCAAACTGCTTTGTAATTTTGGTACGATCTTGAAAAATGTGTCTGCAGCTCCACTCAAAGACACTGTGGTCTTTTTAAGCAACCAGATGTAGCTGTATTTCACTGTGCTTCAATTAAGCACACTGTCAACTAACTATACTGGCATCTACTGTCAACTATCTGTCAACACTCAATGTGATTATTTTTTATAGATCACTTATAAGAAAGCGTTTTATCATTCAATTGCTACTGGGGCTAAGCCACTTCATACGAAATCTATTGTGATTATATGTACAGTATATTTTATTTTTTGTTAACTTAAAAATATAGGAATTAGGGTCTAGCTGTAGAATACTATATGTCAGAAGCTCTTTAAGTCTGGATATGGAAAATATACCTTCTTCCACAGCTTTTTGGTTCCTGTGGATTTAAAATTAGGGATTGGCATCTCGTCATTGTGCCATTCACTATACAGCTACTTGTCTACCTTTTTCCTCATATAAAGCGAAACTTTCCAAACTAAATTCTCTTTGTGGAACTAATATGAACTTGAATGTAGGAGGAGAGATTTGGGTGCTTTCAGGCGAGAGCTGGTGAAATATGGACAGCAGCGTTTCATAACAGGGAAAAAGAAATAGCAACAGATAGGAATGGAGACATAAGGTCACTTTTTCCATTGACTGCTTGGGAAGGCTATTTCAGTTCAGAGCCCGTGTAAGAGAGTGACTGCTTATAGTTTAACTGATGAAATCACAATGCTGATTATTCAGTTCAAAATGTTGTTAATTTCTTTGTAAAACAATCAATGCACTTCCACAGCCAGGATTTTAATCAAAGATGTTACCTACAAACTGAGCTTGAGACAGCAGAACAAAGAAAGCACGGCATTGCCCTTTCCACCCATGCCCTAGAATTGTGACCCACATATTTGCCCGCACATTGCCTCGGGTAATTGCATCTTTTCCTGAGCAGCAGCAGACAATAAAAGGCCTAAAATAATTTTTGTGATTCATTTAGAATTGTTGAAAGAATATAATTATAAGGAACTTTGAGAGGTAGTGCAACCTGGTGAAAGGATGTTTGTTTTGTGGGTCTGCTTTCTCATGAAAATGATGCAGCCACCAACCATGAGTCTGTGCTGTGTGGTGAATGTGTAATTACACAGCATTTTGAGTAAAGCATCACCAAAATAATTGAGAAATGGTGTTAAATAACATAAAAAGTAAACATAGAATAAATGACAGAAACCTAACGCACAGTTAGACTGAACTGGACTAAGATCACTACAGGCAGAAATTATGAGCTGAATTTATCTGATGTGGTCCGAAAGGGTCAATGCAGTGAATCACACTATAACTCAGTATGTTGTCACATTGGACTGTGTAATGAGTATTTGTGTTTATTGTGTGTGGATATTTACATACTTTTGTGTATTTGTTTGTATTATGTATACTTGCAGTGCCTTTGTCAGCCTGGCTGGTTTATTGACAACTGTTTTTGTGCGTTGAAACCTGTTGAACTCTCCGGGCCAATATAGTTATTGGTCATAAATATGTATTAAGTTAGTATATGAAGTGTCATAATAATAATTTAATAGGACCTCAGAAGTAATTTCTTGAAAAAACAAATTGTCCTGTTTGTCAAAATAAAAAAATTAAATACTTGTAGTATTTTAATAGGAAGAACGTAATAGTTCTGACAATGGTTATGCTCCTTGATATTTTCTAAGATGATTTATCCGTAGTTCAAATAGTAATCATATGTGAATATCTGCAAAGATGCTGTTTGGCTGGGATGGACTATGCTTGTGGTTAAACACAGCTCAATGGGGGCACAACCATTTGTTTCTTTACTGACCAGTGCTTTTTCCTTTGTCTGTTGAATGGAAGAAAAATGCTATCTGGAGCGATAAATGCCCCTTGTAGCCAAATAAAGTCTTTTTATATAGCACCATTCAGACAAAGGGCATTTCAAAGCGCTTTACAAGTGCATGGAAATACAATAAAAAACATGACATTAAGAAAACATTCAACATCAAGATACTTCTTTCCAATTTCCATCCACTGCTATTAGGTAAAGCTTAAAGCTATAGCCAGCGGTGGTGCTCCATACCTATATTCAATTACATAGCACAAAATGTCCCAGACGAAGACATTTTGTAACTTCAACCAGCCCGCAGTACGAATAGATAAAAGAATGGTTACATAAAAAAGGCACCATTTCCTTTGATAAGGTTCATTTGCTGCAGGTAGAACATCTGCTGCTGATATTCTGGTTTGTAAGAGAAAAGATAAAACATCCACATGGAGTCTACCGAGTTTAAGCTGTGTATTACAGTTGTAATTATTTTATATCCACTAGAATTCGAAGCTACAATAGTAACCTCTAGAAAATCTTGGCACCCAGTATTACATGTTGCATTGCTATTACAATTCATGCTGAATGAGTCAGGTTGTTATAATAAGGAAAGAATCCAGCCAGAAAGGGTGTTTGCCACTTTATTCATATTCATCAGGCTAACAAATAGACTTGAGAATAAAAAATAACCTAGACCCAAAAAAAAAGGAAACCAGTTGCTTACAGGACATAGCTACGTTGGTTAGGGGAAAATATACACCACACATTGTTACCATGGGAACACAGAAGGAACAGCAGTGCCACAGTCTAATTAATGACAGTCAGTGCCTCAGCAGAGGGCCATGATGACATCATCAATACCAGTATCACAGATGTACAGTAAGTAGAGGCAATACGGCTGAACATCTCTGTGGAATTTTAAAATCCACTTTTGCATCAATGTAAAGGCAAGCTGTCTGGATAAAGGTAGAGGATGTAAAAGACCTAACACTAAGCATTTACTATACAGTAAGGGCTCCTTATGAACACTAAATGTCATCTCATCATCCAATAGCATGACCTACATAAAAGAGCGGAACTAATCTCTATGTAGGCGGATGGTGAATAATGCAGTAAAATGTGGGAGATCTTTATGAATCTTAGATGTCTCACACTTGTTGGTCACAGGCACAGCAACAATTTAGTTCATAATGACACTGTCTTTACTCTGGATTGTTCACTCCCTCAGTATTTGGTATTTCTACCAATATCTATATGTGTCGTGTAGTAGCATTTATGTTACATGATACGTGGTGGCTGACCTCGCATTTAATACATTATTACAGCTTTATGAACTATTCCAAGATCCCAATTAAGAGGGCCAGCATATAGGTGAGATTTTGTGTAACAGTGCATCTACCTTTACAGCCTGTAAGTAAGGTTTAAAGTTTATTATGTCCAGCATGATCAGAACAATGTGTTGTAGAATTTCCATCAAAGCCACAAATGTAGACATCATGGAGGCGTGATAGAAAACATCAGGAGATCAGATTAAGTGACCATCAGACTAATACTGCAATCATTAGAGCAATGCAACCAGTGTGGAGAAAATACATCAGTTTGGTCTTTCAAATATACGTATACTGTATCCTGCCCCGTTTTTAACAATTTAAGAATTTTAAAGTTGCAATTTTAAAAATAATGTAATTTAGTTTTGCCCAGCCCCACATACTCATCGTGCCTGTCATGTAATGTCTGTCATCCACTGGACTTTCATATATTATGAACATCACAGAAACTGGAACACCAGTATGATACACTGTGGGAGCTTCACACAGAAAAGGCCAACGCTGAGAATTGAATTTGGCCCGTGTAGTGGGGGGTGTGAGATGGTGGGGAACTCAGCGGTGCCTGGTGGCCTCAATGTTTAGTCTGGCTGAACTGTAACATACTTGACATTTTCAATCAATACAGTGCGGTAGAAGAAAGATTTTCTCTGCTATGTGATTTTCTTTGTTTTGTTCATAAACTCCAACTTAATGAACAGGTTTACTTCCATGAACAAATCATACTTGGCTGCTTGGTTAGACGTTCAGCTGAAAATGTTCTTGATTAGCCATCATTTTGGGCTAAGTGTGTATCTACATGCATTGCTTAAATTAGGTGTTTCAGACCAAGAGAGCACTGTACCTACAATCACAACAGTTAAAAGTTCGCCTCTGGGACTTCCGGTTCTGGTCATGCCCGATTCAGACGCCTAAACAAAACACTCTGCCCGAATTCAGTTTAAAATAGCCTGAAAATTAATTACATCCCACATACAACTTTAAAGTGATCACAAATATGAGCTCGAGCCAAAAACAGACTAAAATGGACACCAGAGCCGGGAAAAATGATGACCAGAAGACAAAACAAAAACAGCTAACACTTGATGCTAACGTAGCCAACAGTGAATCCGGGGCCGAACAGCTAATGCTAAAAGAGCTCCGGAGATTCAGACAAGAGTCCGGAGAGGCACAGCGACAAATTCAAGATTCCCAGACACGGATGGAGACGTCAATGGCCGAAATTAAACAGCGGATAGACACACTTGAGGAGAGGCTGACCACTACCGAGACCAGAGTGAGTGACACCGAAGACCGGAGCTTGTGGCAAGGAAGAGCGCTAGCCTATCTGCTAAGCAATGATGCAAAGCTAACCGCTAGACAAGATGATCTGGAAAACAGGCTCCGCAGGAATAACATCAGAGTCTATGACTAGTCTGACTAGTCTCAGCCTAGTCAGCGAGCATGAACTGATGAAGCCTCTTGGATGAGAGGTGAAACGTCTTCAAAAAGGCAAAAACCAAAAATCCAGTTGCGTTCGATTAAATCTCCTTGAAGATAACTACGACCTGGATGAATGAGAATATTCACAGACTTATCAGAGTCTATGGAATACCGGAAGATGCAGAGGGTAAAGAGATGATTCCGTTCATAACTAATTTCTTTAAGTCAACTCTGAAACTGCGGGAGGATATTAACATGTTCTTGGAGAGGGCTCACAGGGTTATAGCACCGAAGCCGAAGCCGACAGCGCCACCGAGATCAATAATAGTGCGGGTTTTGGACTTTAAAGTTAAACAAATAGTGCTCCAACAAGCCTGGGCCCAGCGAGACGTGGAGTTTCACGGGAAAAAAATTATTTTGACCAAGACTACTCCCAGGCTGTCCAGAGAAAGAGAAAGCAAGTGCGTGAAGTCATTAAAAGACTCAGAGAACACAACATCATAGCTCAATCGCCGTATCCAGCTCAGCTAAGGGTATTTTTGGACACCGGGGTCAAAACCTTCCCTTCACTTTGTGAAGCTCAACGAACTCTACAAGAGCTAGGAGTGGAAGTGGACGTGGATGAACGGGACCTCCTGGAGAGAGAGTTGCTACATGACGGATGGCTGACCCAGGGCAGACAGGGGAAAAAGAGGTGGTTCCTGATTCCCAAAGAAATCAAGACCATCATGAGCGGGGCACATCATCACAGAAACAACTCGAACTCAAATTAAATCTGCAAAAACTAGGAACGAAAATAGATGTGGGATATCTTAGGGAGGCAGCTACCACACAGTTCGACACTGAAAGGTTTGATAGTAAGAATGTAGATATCTTATTTTTTCCCTTTTCATTAAGGCTTGAATGAATAAGGTAACACGAGTGTGGTAATTGCACAATAAACTCTGATTGGTACAGGCTTGACAAAATTTAAATCAGGAGCTCGAGCTTTCTTGAGCTTTTTTTTCTCCTTTTTTCTCTATTTTATTACTGTCTGATTTGGGCACTCAAGGTAGCAGAGTTTGGACATTGCGAGGACCGCAGCTCATACACTTTGTGTACCCCTTCCAGGGAGCCTGGTCTCCCGGCCCGGACTAGGTTTACGTCAGGGGTGGGTTATATATGGGCTTTTTGTCATATGTCTCTTTAACGAGGGTAACCCACGGTTACATTGGAAGTTCTACTAAGTTACCGGTTGGTTTTTGAATTTCATATGTTCTCAGTTCCACAGCAAGGTGACTCTAAGTACTAGTTCTAGCTCTAAATGTACCAAGACGGTCAAAAGAGAGAAATGGTGAATTATGCTATTTATTTATTTTCCTTTGCACATAGTAAAATATGACTATTCTGAAATGTGTTAGTTATAATGTCAACGGACTAAATCACCCTATAAAAAGGAAAAAATATTGGCACAATTAAAAAGGTTGGATTGTTCGATGAGATTATTGCAAGAAACCCACTTAAATGAGGAAGAACATGCTAAACTACAAAGGGGGTGGGTGGGACAGGCATTTAGCGCATCGTATGAAAATCATAAGAAAAGGGGAGTGACGATTCTATGACATAAATCCCTATGTCTAGTCCCAGAGAAGGTCCTCCAAGACAAAAAAGGTCGCTGGGTCATAGTCATAGGTTCCATTGGAGGACTTGTAATGACAATTATGAATATTTATGCACCCAATGAGGACGACCCAGGGTTCTTTAAGGAGGTGGCTCAACTCTTAGCAGGGAACTCAAAAGGAATAATAGTACTAGGGGGTGATTTTAATTGTGTGATAAACAAATGCATCGATAAATTTCCATTCAAACAAAAATATCAAATATCCAAATCCAAAGCAGTGTGCAATATGTTAGTTGAGCTAGGTCTGGTTGACATTTGGCGTGTAAAAAAGACCAAGACCAGGGATTGCACTCACTTTTCGAGAGTCAATAAGAGCCATTCAAGAATAGATTATTTCTGTATTTCGAAACAAGAAGCCCGTAGAGTGGATGAATGCCGCATTGAACCCCAAACTCTTTCGGACCATGGCCCAGTGTTAATGTGGCAATGTATAAACCAGAATAAAAATCGGAAACTGTGGAGATTAAATGTGTCACTATTAAATAATCTGGAAGTGGTTCAAGATATAAAAAACAAATTAAAAACCTTCTTAGCCACAAACGACAATAACGAAGTCTCCCCTTCCACCTTGTGGGACACAGCGAAAGCAGTATTAAGGGGCAAAATTATATCATTATCCTAGTTTAAAAAAGGAACGTGAAAAAGATCAAAGGTTATTAGAAGAACACATTAAGAAACTGGAGACAGAACACAAAAAAACTAATAAGGACACTACTCTTATAGAACTAAGTAAACTAAGACAACGACTAAATGATTTATTAACATACAAAGCAGAGGGGGACTTTCGTTTTACTAATCAAAAGTATTATGAACAAGGGAACAAGGCAGGTAGGTTGCTCGCTTTCCAACTAAGAAAGGCTCAAGCCAGCCGAATAATACAAAAGGTTGCAGGCCCAAATTCAAAAAATTTGGCGTCTCATCCCAAAGCAATAGTTAACGCTTTTTCTAAGTATTATGAACAACTTTATGATTCATCAACTTCCCCCAATAAAAAAGGAAAAATTGAACAATTTCTCCAACAAATTAACCTTACGAAACTGAGTCAAACTGAAGCTAAAGCTATCGTTGAAACTATCACAGAAGAGGAAATAAAAAACACGATTAAAAAGCTCAAAAACAACAAATCACCGGGTCCGGATGGGTTTCCCGGGGAGTTCTATAAATGCTTTCAAGCTGAGTTGGTTTCCCTTCTACATAGAGTATATAACTACGCACTGAATGCTAAAGACCCACCCAGAACATGGGGTGAAGCAGTCATTTCGGTCATACACAAAGAAGGGAAAGACCCCACACATTGTGCCTCATACAGGCCAATAAGTTTGTTATGTAATGATGTTAAGATATTGACTGCTATATTAGCAAGAAGAGGTCATCCAGGAGGTCATCAACAAATTGATTAACTCAGATCAAACAGGCTTTATACCTGAAAGACAGGGAGTAAACAATATCAGGCGCACACTTAATATAATATCAACTGCCCAATCACAATCTTACCCATCAATGCTTCTCGGTCTAGATGCCGAGAAGGCATTTGATCGGGTGGACTGGCTATTTCTTAAGCATGTCTTAAGTAAAATGGGATTTGACGAAACATTTATTGAATGGTTCGAAGTAAAAATCCCACTTCCAGAGTTCGTGTTAATGGTTATATTTCGGACAGTTTCCCATTAAAAAGAGGAACACGTCAAGGTTGCTGCTTATCTCCAATTTTGTTTGCCATAAGTATCGAACCTTTAGCAGAACTAATCAAATGTAACCCATCAATTCTTGGTATATCAGACAATACAAAAGAGCACAAATTATCACTATATGCAGATGATGTCATTTTATACATTAGGGATCCCAGCACTTCCATACCTGAACTTTTAAAACTTCTGAAGAGCTATGGTGCGGCCTCAGGCTATAAAGTCAATGAATCGAAATCTGATGCCATGATGTTGAATGGATGCTGGCCATCAGAATTATCTGATAAGGTGAAATTTAACTGGTCACCCCAGGGATTTCGATACCTGGGAATAACTATTTCCTCGGATGCTTCTCAATTGTACAATTTGAATTATGGGAAATTAGTTGAACAGATACGAAACGACCTGGAAAGATGGGAATTACTGCCGCTGTCCTTTTTTGGTAGGATTGAGACAGTTAGAACAAACATTCTACCCAGACTGTTATATTTGTTTCTGTCTCTCCCTATTTGGATTTCAGCAACTAAATTAAAAAAGTTACAAAAAATGATTTCTTCTTTTATTTGGCAAAAAAAGAAACCCAGAATTAAATTTACACACTTGATGAATAATAAAGCACGCGGTGGTCTAAATATACCAAATTTGAAATTATATTATTGGGCTGCACAATTGCACGGGGCAGTAGAATGGCTAAAGCAAGATGAGGAAACAACTTGGCTATCTTTAGAGCAAAATTCATGCCCTAGAGTCTCACTACAAGTATTGCCATGTTGCTCAAATGAGATATGGACAAAGAATAAAATTTCAAATATCTGGATGAAGTGCACACGTAAGGTTTTAAACTCTGTAAAGAAAAAAATAAATGCACCACAGTCTATATCTAGGGCAATGAAAATTTCCGAGATAGTAGATTTCAAACCTAGATATTTTGACACAAGATTTAAGGAATGGGAAAATATGGGCCTTATTTTTATTGATGACCTATTTGATGGTGAAACCCTGAAGTCATTTAACTGCTTAAAGGAAAAATTTGGTTTGATATCCACAGATTTCTACAGGTTTTTGCAATTGAGAAGCTATCTGACTTCACATGGAGAATGGCAGTTTCTTACATTACAACCTTCTGACTTAGAACGCTTCTTCATTGAGATCATAAAGAAAGGGGATGGTAGAAAAGTGGTTTCACATATGTATAAACTGCTACAGACATCTGTAATGGGGAGTTCTCTTGGAGTAAAAGAAAAGTGGGAATTAGAAATGAATACTGTGATTAAAGACCAAATTTGGGAACAAATGTGTGAGAATAGTCACAAACTGACTAGCAGCCCCACATGGAAAGAATTCATATGGAAAGTGAATCTCCGGTTTTTCAAAACTCCATTTATCATTTCCAAATTTGATAAAACGAAGACAAATCTTTGCTGGAGACAATGTGGACAAATTGGAGACCACACACACATTTTCTGGGATTGTCCTAAATTGAAAATGTACTGGGAGGGGATACGGGCGGAACTTTCTAACATTTTACAAATTAATATAAAGAGTGACCCGCTGATTTTTGTTCTTGGAGTGCTTCCCTATGATTTTTTATGTAAAGAAAAAATGTACCTTCTCAAAATTCTGATAGTGGTGGCGAAAAAGATGATAACTATGACCTGGTGTAAATCATTACCCCCAACTGTAGATCAGTGGAAGGAGCGAATTATCAAGGTGTACACCTTGGAAAAAATAACGGCACAGCTCAACCTAGGCATGACCTTATTCAAAAAGAGATGGAACCCACTAATTACTTACTTTGGACTAACACTACAGACCATCGAGGTGATTAAGCACTATATAGGCACCGATAGGCCCAGATCCTCAAAGTAAGAGGGTGTGTTTTTGTTTTTGCTTTTGTCTTTGTTTTGGCTTCATTTCATAAGTAAATATCACCATGGTAATTCTACGCAACCTTCAGTATACATAATTATCAATATTATGACTATTTACCCATCATTTATTTAACCTTGGACCGTTGACACTGAAATACGAATAAGGAACCACCTTGCCGACAGGTTCTCTGTTCATGTTATATATTTGTTTTTGTTTCTCTTGTTTTTTCCGTTTCTGTTTTGTTTTTGTTTCTTTTTTTTCTTTCCCCCTTTTTTTCCTTCAGATCAATGGCAAAAGAATTTTAAAGCTTTCTTTCTTAATAAGAAAAAAAATTTGGGAATGTGTTAAAGTGTGTGAAGCTTGAAATATCAAAAACACATTTGTTCAAAAAAAAGTTTGCCTCTGTACCAGAGGTATAATGCAAAAGACCAGAGTAACTGATTCAGCCTCTGTGACAACATTTCTCACAAACAAGTTAAAAGGGCATCACACTGGTACCATGTCAGAAGTCCGATCAGCCATCAGAATCTGGATTCTGCAACAGCTACACTCAGACTCAGATGTCAGTATATGAAGACAGTAATTGAGACAAGTGGTCTGCAAGTCTAACATCACCTCAACAGAGTGTGTCTCAAGCTCACGAGTGTCAAGGGAGAAACTCTAATCATAAAATGTCAGACAAGCAGGACTGACAGCCACAGGCAACCTCTTGCTTTGCTTTGACTTTGAAATCACATGACGACAGACCCTTCTCTGTCTGAGTTTCAACAATGTTCTTTGTAAGTGTAGCTATTGCAGCTAGCTATAAAAAAATACAAAACACAGAAGGAAGATTTTTGTGCAGTTACCATTGTGTAATGAAGGAGGCCTTTTTTGTGTTTGTTTTTAAAGGTTCTTGCAGGACATTGCTCAGCATCTCTGATTGGGAACATGCACTTAAGGCTTTCTTATGACATGGGATGACCTGTCCAAACAGTTGATTCTCATGTGCTCTGCTGTCTGAACTCTTCACTCACATGACTACTGGTCTTCATCACAAGATCATCTTTTATAATGGAAACTACTTCGTTGCAACTGGAAAATCTGGAATTTATATTTAAGGAGTTTTGAGAGAATAAAGCAGAGGGCAAAATAAAAGTAGTACAAAACTGAGTGTTAACTCTCAGGAATGGTGTTTTGTCTAAGTCTGAAACTCTGTAAGAGAATCAGAAGTCCGTCAAACCTGAGTAATACCTGTCTGTATGTTTATACTCTATGTGTGTACAGAGATGAAAATGTATGCTACTGTTGCTCTCTCCTCTCATCTGTGAGCCAGGTGTTTTCATTTTACTTGACCCCAGTGTACGATGGTCTGGATGGTCTGTATTGTTTGGTTCGTGACAGTCAGTCAAACCTACGTCAGAATCATATTAAGCTTATGCAAATCAAAGTTACTGACAATCCAGAGAGAATGTGAATGCCCGTCCATTTTTCATACTGAGAGTGCACATATAAATATACTTTGAAAAATTCAAATGAAATGAAGAGTTTGTGCAACCAAATCTTTTGGTTTTGATCAAATTCATTTTGGGAATGATCTAAGATTGCGTAATACTGCGAAGACTCTGCAAAGACTGTAAAATTAGATTACCTGTGCACTCATTATTGGCTTTTGTTCCAAGGAATTGGGTTGTGGTGTCACCACATTCTTATTGTCTCAAAAGAATGTGTTAAAGTTGTATGCTCACTTTCAGTTGTGTTAATAAATCAGTCAACAGTCAAAGTCTGTCCATGCAGACCCCTTGATATTATTATATCATGCAGACTGCTGACCCACATTTGGGACTTCAGCTGAGGGAAAAGTCACCAGGAAGTTGTAAAAAACAAAACATGGGAAGTGCAAGAGGAAGTACTTGAGGGCAAAAACAGAACCACTCAGCTTCTTGTCTTGCTTGTGGATTGCCCAAGGCCACATAGCCAGCTGTGTGTTGCTGGCTGGGAGGAGACCACATGTGATATTTACTTCCATGTTTTGGTCTGACAGTATCTGTAAGGACCACTTGTGTCCATTTTCGGTACATTGTTCGTCATGTAAGCCTAGCTCCTTTCTCCTTAATGTGGCCTAGCCTGACAGATAAGGACTATTTGTCATGCGTCCATAGACATGTGGTATTATACCTCATTTTAGACTGTACCATTCACAAACGCACACCTCGTGGAAAGTGCGGAACCTGGGTTTGGTTACGTCTGGAGTGCGTCTGACAGGCAATTCTCCACTTAAGTATTCTAAATGACATTCAGTGCGGTGCTACTAGCTATGTATTAAGCACGTGTTAAAGATTACAATCGGCCCCCTCCTCCTGGTCAGTGAAGATTTCTCAGTTGTGTCGCACAGCCTGCTGCTTATGCTTATGCTGCTGCTGCTGCTGCTGCCGTCGTTAGCCGAGTATTGAGCTACCAGCTGACCTACTTTCCCCTGTTCTCAGCCACTCAGTCGTGTTTACAAGCCACTGCCGGCGGAGGATGTGAAGTGCAGTGCCTGGAAAATAGACGGACACAGACCACAAACACCACGGATGGGGTTGTCGGTGGTGTGTTGTTGATATATTGGGACTGTCACAGCCACAGACCGGCGATTAATAACAACGTTATTAACTTAGGCGTCGTTATGCAATTTAACGCTACCAGCGCTCTCGCCTGCTCAGTCAGAGCCCGGTGGCTGCGCTCAGACGCGATGTCTTAGTTTGTTGGTTTGTGTTTAAAAGAAACGATTGCGTTGATCTGAGTCAAATGTGGATCTTTGTTTCTGCTGGAGGCCCGATCTCAAGGTACGTGCCTTTTAATTCCAGCTTTCAGTTTCGCGTCTCCCCTGACAGGGGAGCGCTTTATGTGCTGTCGTGTCGCCCGTTTGCACCGTGTGGAACATCAAAGTTCATGAGCGGCCCCTTATCCTGATGAAGGCAGAGTTGTTCGACCACATGATCGGCCCCTGTCAATGCATAGGTAATTGTTTTTCGTGTGTAGGTTGAAGATATACGGTGTTTTGGCAAACGCGGGAGTCTGGCTGTGTCTCTGCAGCTCCATATACCCAGCGATCTTGAACGCTGCTTACATGTTTTCATCCCTCAGTCATCAAGTGCCCTAGTTACACCGTTGAAATTACCTATTTATCCCACCTTTAGGATATACAATGCCGCTGACATCCATGGATAAAGACTCCAGGGAGATTTGTTCCTCAGAATCGTCACATGGCAAAATGTTAAATGTCACGGGAAAAAGAAATCCTTGAATAATTTCTCAGCAGGCTTAGGTTAGGCTGATGTTACAACCTGGCTGCTTTAAGCTTACTGGAGTTCATGTTTCTCCAGCTAACCTACACTTTTCTTATTCCTAAGACATTTGTGCTTCTCTTTTTAGCCTACATGTTTATATTTGAGACAAGGGACTTCCTCTCTATGACCCTGAGATTGAAGTGTGGCATAAGTATTTATTTACCATGTACATACTGGGAAGTTGAAGGGTCATTGAGTGCAACCCCCACCCCCTCGTGTTTTTCATTTGAAGGTGTGTAACCAATAGAGCTGCCTCCTGTTTCCTTCTCACTGAAGGGAAGCTTTCCTTACACTAGAAATCACGACAGAAAACCTAGTCCTTTTATTATTATTATCTTGTTCAGAAACAGACCTGTTATTCGATGTTTAATGGGTTTTCAAATTGGGTTCCACTGTGTATATGCTCATATGTGTACATGGTACATATATGTTGAATTCAATCGAGATGGTCTGATACCATTTTTTTCTTTCAGTAATGATTCTGGTATCTGATCTTTGTGCATCGGCCATTACTGAATACTGATCTGACAATAGCATAGTCAAAAAGATACCAACTTATATTATTACTGCTGTATGCTGCTACTGTATAGAGATGATGATTGCTATCACTGTCGTATTGCCTTGTTGTAAACCCTTTTAAAAATAACCACAGGCACAGAATGAATGCCACAGACGTTTGTTTATTATCTTAGTTTGACAGCCATCATTGAAAAAGTGGTACTTTCTAAATGTGTAAAGACAGCACAGTTTACCTGACTGCTTGGCCTGTTGGCTCAAAACTAGATGCAGTGGTCAGACAATGTAAACTTCTAGACAAGCAAGGGTTGGAATAGCACATGGCTCAAAAAGGAGCCCACACTCATCTATCAGTGCCAGATAAGTAAAAACATTGCAAGCTCTCTGGCTAGAATATCATAAAAATTTTTAAAGAATGTTGTTGGCTTTCAGAAAGCTTGCACACAGCTGCATCTCACTCCCGGTGTCAGGATAGCGTTTGTAGATTGGACCCCGAAGCAGAGACTGAGTCAGGCAGGTTGACGTGAAGCTGTAGTTTATCGTCCGGAAAAGCAAAAACAAGCCAAAACTCAAATCCAAAAACCACAAGGAGAAAACAAGAGGTGGTAGAGGTGAACTACCCAACACATGCAATCATCTGGCAAACAAGTAGAGAAGAGACCAGGCTTATATAGAGCAGGAGATGAGCTGATTCAAAATCAGGTGTGCCTCGTCTGCTGCTAATTGGGAGACCAGCTAGGCCTCCTGCCACACACCTGCTCTCAATGATGAACAGAAAGGGGTGAGAGGGGGGAAGAACACAAAACCACCATGACACCCGGTTTATCACCTGATTAATTGTGTGTGTGTGTGTGTGTGTGTGTGTGTGTGTGTGTGTTTAATTTTTTAAATAAGTATGGATTGTTTCAATACATAGTTATTTTCCAACAAAACAGTTTTTCTTTGGACTTTGGGTTTGCAACGGATTAAAGATAAACTGCACTGCTGTAAATATTACCCAGCAATTACTGTCTATGCATAATTCTAAGCATTATTCAGTAAAAACACAAGACTTAAGTCTTATGTACTGCACAGAAAAGAGTGTCTGTCCTGTGACAGGTTAATCCATCATTATCTAAGATACATACATATTGATATTGATGATCCAAAAAGAATGTGTTAGATAATATGAAATAACATGTGTTGTTGTACCTTAAGAAAATAACCAAATAAATGAATTACGAGGTGCAGTGGAGTTTTATATCTTCAGCAGCAAATGAGCTGTCCACACTTTCTTTGACATTAACTCCATCGGGGAGGGGTTTTCAATGACTGCACAGCAGACACAAACATTGAAAGTGCTATTGTTACTACTACGACTACTGCTACTGTTTGCAGTGTGCAAATGAACCACCTTCATAAAGAGCTAATTGGGAAGGGAATGTAGAATATGAGGTGTGGTTTTGGCAGCAGGTGTCTTTTCTTACATTAAAATTTAAAATAAAACATAATTGCTTCCGAGAAAAACATTGCATTTCCTTCTACAAGTTTCCTCTTTGGAAGGTTAGGTGCAATAAGAAAGTAATATCGCCAAACTTTTACAGCCTGTTTACATTCTTGAGTCTTCTTCCTGAACTTGAACTTCAGTATACTGATTTCTTCAGTGTACTGATTTCATGAGTTCAGGTCATTTTTCAACCTTTCAGGTCATAAAGGTTTACCTTTAGGGCACTGGTGTAATTAGACTCTGATGTTTTCTAGCTGTTAACCTTGCAAGGTGTGGTTTAACCTCAATTGCATAAAGGAATGCAGACTGATATACGAGGTTTCATTTTACACTATTTAGTAGAGTTTAGCAGTTGAAGCAGCTTAAACCTACGGATTCACCAAAAATTGCATGCGTTTTTTTTCCCCTAATAGATTAAGTTAGAGTAAAGTCTCTGTTTCTGATTATGCATTATTATTTTCAGCTCAACATGATCGTCATGGTGAGTTTGGTCAAACATTAAAGTTGTAATGACTCAGTTCAATAATAAAATGAGTTTTCTGTACCGATTTAATATGACGATCTTTGGTGGTTCAACATCCTTGAACATCCTGGTCTCTGATTGCTACAGGTCTCCCTTCTGCGTTTACTGCTTTCTTTTCTTATCTGTTTGTGTGTTTTATGTGGACATAGGAGGTACTAAGAGAATAATGTTTCTGTGTTATAATGGAAAGGTGTGCTTCTTTTGAATTGTTTGTGTAACTGTTGATCTAAGTTTGATAATCACTTCTTCCTTACCTTTTCTCTCTTTGAACTACCCGAGAGTGGGGTGAAAGCATGTGCACTATAGATGGGGGGAGTATGATTATAGCGGGCATGTGTAGCTCAACATAATAAGCATACGCGACATGCTTTAACAGTTTGGATGTTTTCTACAGTGTATAGATAGAATGTGTAATTTGAGAGAGGCATTCTTCCTCTCAAATTCCAGACATAAGGATTTTTAAACCAGATTAAATCTCCTGACATGAAAGTATGAAGCTCAGTATTGATACAGATATTTATTATTATAGACATAACCTTAACCATAACCCTAAATAAGATAGATTAGACACCTAAATAAGATTGCTAAGAAGTAACGGAAGCTGACGTGATAATATTAGGATAATATTAACAGTGAATGGTGCTCTGTAGTAGAAGGAATAGTTCATATTCGTTATGGAAGTAACAAAACCAATTACATTTTATTTGTATAGCACCACATCACAACATACATAATAAGGGGAATAACTGATGCCCTCTCAGATAAAGTAATTACTACTATGATATAAAACCTCAAATTCATTATTAGAATGGACTCATTTTGTATTGCTCAAGGGCAGAGGAACTTGCCAGCTCAGACTAGTTACAAGGCAAATGAAGGGTAGAGACCATCAATTTTTTTGTTCGAAAGACTAATAATTTTTCAGGAAGTAATTATTCAGAGTTGCACCACATCACTCTTACATGTAGCATTTCTCTTTCGATAGCAGGTCTCATTTGACTTGAAAATGATGGAAAATGCAATAACTGGTAGTTTTCCCCGAGGCCACTTGTGAACATCACACAGTGTGCATGTGGAATGCACACAAACACTGACGAGAGTCTGAATTATCATTACACACATAACTTGAATATAATTTATGTAAAATGAAATTCCACACCACATAACCATAAATTATTTTTATTTAAGTTAAGTGAAAGGTTACATATGTTATATGAACCACATTGATAAAAAAATATCTATGTTTTGAAGTGAATACTTTATGCAGAGATGTCATTCATAACTGGAACTAAGTAAAATCTCATGGTGTTTCATACTGACTAACCAGGCCCTGGTTTGTGAGTTTTTAAGACTGAATGAGGGGGCTGTTATAGCACTAGGTTTTCAAAGAAGGTGTCACCCTCAGACACATTTTTCTAGGTCACAGGAGCTACTTCTGTGCAGAAACACTTATTTGCTTAATCGCACCTTTGTGATAAAGCACTGTTCGGAGAAAGAAGCTGGAGATGGTTAACGACATTCAGCACAACAACTATAATCCTTATAATAAAAAAGGACAGATTTTGAATTGAAGGTGCTACTTTAATGTTTTTCATTAAAGCAGAGAAAAGATACTTTTTTACATTTTGTCTGTTTTCACAGGATTTGGCATTTCTTTGGTTTACTGGAGGTGGAGTTGGCCAACTGGTCCCTCGTAACATTTTTCCAAAGAGTGTTCGGACAAGGTGAGCGCGGATGGGACTTATAAGACTTCAGAGAGGGCCTGGTTGGGAAAGGGTGTGAGTATGGACAACCTCTCTGACTTTGGTGTCCCCTGCTCGTCTGCCCGCAGGGAATGGGAGTGAGTATCAAATTAAGTGACCTTTAGTTTGTAATCTTTCTACTTCATATGCTGCACTTTATATCCACATATTCTATAAGAATGTCCTTTAACATTTTAATTATTCATAAGGAAGATTGCACTACTCCACACTAAGAAACCTGAGCTGGGACTAGTTGCATGTGCGTGTAAATGTAGACAAACATGCACTGGACGTCTTGTGTACTTAAACAGGTGTCTAATGTACAGTATGACTCATGACATAGTTAAATCATTAGGCTTTAAGAAACACATTCCAAATAGTCAACTTTATGGATCTGGCGCGTTCATGGGTAAATGTACAAATATAATTAAACAAAGGGCCGCTTTCTTGGCGAACAGGAAAATCAGAAAAAATGTTAAATATTTCAAATAGAACTGTTTCTTTCATTCATCAATGAAAATCAAGGACCATAGAACAACCTATTGCTCAGCCGTTTTGTCTGTAAAACAAAAAGATATGAACTGCTGCACAGGAAGTCTGAAAAAACTCATTTCAGCTAGCTGATAAAAGAGACAAAGAAAAAATTAATTAGACAGGGCTAAGAAAAAAGATGATTCACTGTAGTGAAAAATAAACAAGAAGTTAACAATAAATGTACACTTTCTAATGGTGCTTAATAAGTGCTTAATTTTCAATGTGTAGTACAAGGCACACGAGAACGTATCAACACCTCTGCAACTTGCAATGTCACGTGTGAGAACAACAAAGTAACTAAAATTGCTACTGTTTACTCTTTGTCTTATCTGAATGATCTAAGTGGATCTTATACCGGTTGTAGCTTTTACACATACTGTATGTATGACCATTGCATTGCCGGCTCTGACCACACCAATAGTGTAAAAGAAATGCTTGCACCACCTTGTCAATCTAATACTCATTCTGACTGATAATATATACTCTAAAATCACTAATGTATCTACCCATTAATTTATAATCTGTACACCACATGATACCCTCCTTTCATACAGTTTAGATTTAAATATAACAAAAAAATAACACCGCACATTCACCCTAATCCAACTGGACCTCAGTAAGGTTTAGCAGATGACCCACCAAAACAAAACTGCCAAGTCATTAGTTTTCTAGTTATAACAGGATATAATGCACACACCAATGAGACACTTTACATACTCCGGTTAAAGTCTTACTTGGGTGAGGCTGTTTGCATTTACATCAAAGCCTTCTGACTGCTTATCTTTACTGCCATTAATGAACATGGTATAGTACTGTTCTGGACTCATAAATATGTTCGAGTGATAATGTTAAATCAAGATAATATTGGATCAAACAACATGTTAATGCGTACCTTTCTGTTTTTAGCACCAGCAGCTGTGTGGAAGATTTAATCGATGAAGATGAGAAAGACAGGGCAAAAAGGTACTAAAGGAAGTCTGATGTGTGTGTTTGTGTTTGTGTGTCTGTTAGTTTGGATGTGTGTAATAAGTGAAATAATTTCTCAGTACCGTGATTCAAATTTCTGGATTAGCTGTTTTATTGCTGATTTATTGCTTTTGACTGCCAACATCTCAAGGGCTTCTCGTAACAAATCGGAAAAGAAAAGAAGAGACCAATTCAATGTGCTCATCAAGGAGCTATGCACTATGCTGCAGGGCCAAGGCCATCCACGCAAGATGGACAAGTCCACCATATTGCAGAGAACTATTGACTTCTTGCAGAAACAGAAAGGTAGTGAGATGTACTGCGTGTATTCACAGTTCACAGTGTTCACAGACGGTATCAGAGCTATTCCTACTTTAACCAACATTACAATCAACCAACACACCTCTCCTTTGGAATAACATTAAGTTTGTACCATGATTTTAAATAATCCTTGTCTTTTACTCTGCCTTCCATCCTTTTTAGACATCTCTGCACAGAATGAAACCTGTGACGTGAGACAGGACTGGAAGCCTTCATTCCTCAGTAACGAGGAGTTCACACAGCTTATGCTGGAGGTAAAGCTCAGCACCATGCATTTGTAGTGATGCAGCAAGTGCAAGTGATGATTAAGCTCTGACTATTATTGATTAAAAAAAACCCACTTTAAATTTTCCATCAAGAGCTGAGCAGGTTAATGTGATGATAATTTAATGTCCAGCTCTGTTATTTGTTCAGTGTTGTTTACTTTGGTTATCTAAATGCATTGTGGGATATGTAAGAAGTGACCCACTGTGGTAGGAGTGGAGGAGGATCTTTGAGGAAAATAGGAGACACAAAAGTATATGTCAGCAACATGTCAATATGACACTTTAATGCAATTATCTACCACATACAATGATGATGTGTGACAGTTTGAGAGTGCAATAGTTCATTTACACAACGCTGTTCAACATACTTGTAACATCATTGTTAAGTCCCCATGTTTTCCTTCTTACAGGCCCTCGATGGTTTCTTGGTAGCATTAACCACCGATGGAAACATCATATACGTATCTGACAGCGTGTCTTCACTTACTGGCCATTTACCGGTAAGTGATAAAACACTCTTGCTTACAAAGCATTGTTTTGTCCTATTTAGATTTTTAAGTACATGATAAAGTGATCTATAATTCACCTGGTCAATTTTTTTTTGTTTCTGAAATAAAAACTTAAGAAGGATTAAGTCACATACAATTGCATTTCTATATCAACACTGTTGCCTATTGCATGCACCCCAAATGACTGATCATCATTCCTCTATCCGTTTGCACCAGTCAGATATGGTGGACCAAAATATCTTGAATTTCCTCCCGGAGCGGGAACATGGGGAGGTATATAAGCTGCTATCATCCCACATGCTGATGACTGACTCCATTGCTGCTGACTATCTTGACAGTGAGTATCCTACTGTCTGGCCCTTGTCTGTTTCTTAGGCCACACTGTGTCTGGGTCATCACGCTGAAGCACAACATGAGTTGAAAGGTCAAAGCCTGTAGACTGTCTGCTGTCATAGCAGGAGGTCAAACATTCTCTGTGTGGGGATATACTGTACACAAATTTTATCTTGTGCAACTTTGTGCATTAATTATTTCATAGGACTCTTGATATTAGTTTTTTTTGAATTCCTTTAGAAGATTTTTTTGTTTCAGATCATCTCTAAATATTGCTTGGACACTGTAAATACCACTTCATTGTTTTTATAAGTGGCTGAATTTGGTTCTACACTTTATTGGATTTCAGATTAGTGTGTATCTATGATTAGTCATTTGGCTAATAATAGTAGCAAGCTTAGTAGACGGTAAATCACTGTTATGTTAACGCAGTAATCCAAGGCAATGTACTATCTAAAGCTCAAGACACTGACCCTAATACTCTGCCACTATTGGGCTTTTCTGAGAAAGAAAGACGGTGAGTCACAGGTGTCTCAGTCTGTTCTAAAGAGCCCAAATAGAAAACTGTTGCAGAAACATGTCTGGAGGAATTGGCATCTTTAGTTCTGCTTGCATAAGAGGTGTCTGGAAGTTTTAAACAAAAATGACTGCATTGCACATTAATGTAAACTACCTTGGATTCAAATCAGTAATAATTGACACTGCTTATTGTGAAGATGCATGTATATTAACTAGTGACTCGACTTAAAATGTTCCTTTTTGCAGGTGAGGCACATATTGAATTTTGCTGTCACCTAGTCAGAGCAAACATTGATCCAAAAGATCCGCCTGTGTATGAGTATGTCAAGTTTGTTGGAGATTTCAAGTTTCATAACGATGGTAAGAATTATTTTATTATGTTTTCTTGACGTGAAAGAGGTAAAATAGTGTGGTTCAGTCCTCTAAATTTGGATTTCATTTAACAAACTGTTACTTGAAAAAGACAGAAGTAGTTGTTTTTGATTAGATAAGATTAATATTGATCTCGACTGTATTGTTTGTCATCTGTCACACAGTGCCTAGATCTTCTTGTAACGGACTTGAGTTGACGTTACCAAGAAGCCTGCAGTCAGCGCTGATGGAGCAGGTCTGCCTCATTGCTACTGTACGATTAGTCACTCCACAGTTTCTCAAGGTATGACTAGCTCTTTAAACGTCTACCTCAGTTTGTGTTATGTTTATTGCCCCATTTCATTCAAAAAAACCAAATAGTGGTGGTACTGAAACTATAAAGTGCGCCAAGTTCGAATACCTCTATCAGCACTTAAAACACACTGTCACTTAATAAAATAAAATCCTGTATCCACGACTTGAACCAGATCTGTTGACAGCCAAACAGAGAAAAATGACAGTGAAATGGGACAGAAAGAACATGCACTCTTGGTGGAGGTAATCACACGGCAATGAGCTGTGATTCAAGGCCCGAGGGGGATTTTGTCTGTTGCAGGACACATTTTGGTTCATACTGACTCCACAGAGTCAAGCGCTCTCTACAGATTTCATGATACACAGTGGTACCATGTGGCACACTGTGTACCTCCCAACGGATTATATCAGATCCTAAAGGTGCTCAGTGAGTTAAAATCTGAGAAAAGTTATTTAAGGTAAGCCTTTCTGCAAACAACTCCCGGTTTTGCCTCACATTCCCCTTCTTGGGACTCTTGGAACCAAAAGTAAACCTGCATTTGGAGAGCAGTGTGATGTACTTGGATAATACAGTTCAATGAGCTAAACTCTCCCTTATACTTATCCCAAAAATATAAGAGACGCTGATTATGCTCATTAGCCCACAGAGTGACTGGAACAGTGATGTCTAGACGTGGTATATTTTTTTCCCTTTCAAATTCTCAGACACAAGAAATATCCAGTGCATTTTTCTTCTCCCCCACAGATTGGTTTCATTAACCATTTAGCTTTCACACACATCACACCTTTCAGAAAACATTCAAGCTGTTGTGTGGTGTGTTGTTCTGTGTCACACTGTATAAACAGTACACAATTAGAGCAACATTCATTACTAAAAAAAAAGATATAAGACATCATTTTAATTTAAAGAAGTGCATCAAATCTTGCAACTACTGAGGCAACATTTTAATATTAGATTTAAAACTCTGTGATTGTGTCTTTATTTAGGATTTGTGTAATGTGGAAGATCCTTGTGATGAATTCACTTCCAGACACAGCCTTGAATGGAAGTTCCTGTTTTTAGATCACAGGTAATATAGACTGAATTAATATAGCCATATAGACTGAATTAATTTGAGCCAGAATTCATCTTTCATATGTTGTCTTTGTTTTGTTCCAGAGCTTCACCAATCATAGGCTATTTACCCTTTGAGGTTCTTGGAACCTCTGGCTATGATTACTATCATGTAGATGACTTGGAGCTTATAGCTCAGTGTCATAAGCAGTGTAAGTAACCGTATTTTGCTTTCATCTTAACAACCTTTATATTATATAGCTAACATACATGAATTGAATGAATTTTTTAGTAGTGCACAAAAAAGCTTTAATGTGTGACACCAGACGGTGGCACGGGTGTCTAACTCGTGTCTTCTCTCCTCAGTAATGCAGTTTGGAAAGGGTAAATCCTGTTACTACCGCTTCCTTACCAAAGGTCAGCAGTGGATTTGGTTGCAGACTCACTACTACATCACGTACCACCAGTGGAACTCCAAACCTGAGTTCATTGTCTGTACTCACACTGTTGTCAGGTAAGACTCATTGTTGTATCCTGTGGTAGCTTTCTACAAGGAGGGGGATGTGCACTTTGTCAATGGGGTTGGGTACTTTGTCATTGCCCTGGGTTCAGGGGATCCTATATATTAACAAATCTATCTGTGGATTCAGACTGGGTAGTTTTGCAAATGTCACATGTACTGTCTCTGCTGTTATTCAGTTATGCTGAAGTGCGAGCTGAAAGGAGGAGAGCGTTTGGCCTTGAAGAGCTGTCTCCACCTGAAATAGCTCCCTCATCTGTGAAGGTGAACGGTCATAATCCCTTCTACTGTCCATACAATGTGATGTTTACAAGGTTTGTCTTTATGACAGCCTCAAATCGGACCCTTTGCTTCAAACATGACTCTTTGTTCCAGGCTCAGGAGCTGTACTTGGACATCTGCTCCACACTGGACCCTACAAGGGACAGAAACAGTGGTGCACGTTCAGTATCCTCCCACAGCTCCCGGAAGTCCTCCCACACAGCTCTGTCAGACTCTGCATGTGAGTCATCCTCTGCTTCGTACCTCACTGAGCAGTAGGTCAATGAGTACAGAAATCCTGCTCTTATACATGTTAAGGTGATGCTGTAATTGGAAATATGGGTAATATAATACAAAAAACTCTGTTTTTTTAATCTGACAAAATCTTGTGATCGGATGTAAAACTTCTGTGACTAAGCAGACTAGAAGTCAATAAAACACCCACCACTGTGTATCGGGGTAACGGTGCATCAGTGATTAAATGTTCCCAAGGCTTACATGTCTAAACCTCCAGTCGCGCTGACTTAGCTCCACTTCCACCCACCATCTCAAGTATTAAAGCATTCCCTTCTGCTTGTTCACGAACAAAACACAGTGGCAGATCCGTTACAGTAGCTGTTCATAGAAACACACAGGTAGTTTTAAAGAGTAGAGATTGTGGAATTAAATATTAATCAGCAGTATACAATTAATTCAATAATTAATTAGCAATGTACAATTAGCTATAAAGTGAACATACTGTTAGCCCATGAGGTGTTCTATTGTGGCGTGTTTAGAGGTGACCTGTCTTTTCTGCAGCAGCTAACTCCTACACTGAGGCCTGCACACCATCGTGGCAGTCTGCTTCCATTGGGACAGAGAAGACATCTGCCAGACTCCAGCCCAGCAGTTCAAAGGTCAGTTTGTTCAATGTTTCAGTGTCTTTGGAGATAAAATGCTTAGTGAGAATGTCAGAGATTGTGCTGAATTTGTAAAACTTTTTCCTTTCCCCTGTAGAATTTGGCACAAAGGCAAAATTCCTTTGACCTCGGCCCCCAAATGAGCCTCCCCCTTTCTCCTACCTGCAGCAAGCACTCCACAATGGTTAGTGTTTAGAATTCCTCACCTGCCTTTGTTTTCCTCTGCTGTGTTTCTATACAGTTTTGCTGTTGATGCTGCTGGGTGTTCATCTTTTTCTTGTGTACAGTCCCCGCATGAGAGAAGACCCCATTTAAAAAGAAATAGTTTTTAAAATTAGACCTGAAGCCTTATTTTTGGGTTGCACCTTTCCATGTATTGCTTGTGTTTACAAAAATATAAGTCATGTCATTTTAAGAGCAGTTTCACAGGAATAAACCTTTATTATGTGACTCATGCCAGGTTATTATCTCCTACGGTGTGCCATATTGTCCACAGTGACAATAAAAAAAATTCTCATTGCTGCTCCCATTTGAAATTTTTTGGTTCATGTCTTTCCAGCAACAGCAGCCACCACAGCAGCCACAGCAGTCACAGCAGCAGCAGCAGCAGCAGTCATCATCCATGTATCAGCTGCAGCAGCCTCAGCTTGGTGTCATGAACCAGCTGAAGGAGCAGTTAGAGGAGAGGACACGAATTCTGCAGGCCGACATTAAGACACAGCAGCAGGAACTGCATGACATCAAGGAGAAGCTGCACCTGGCTAACCTCCAGGTAACACTAAAAACAAAAAAGGGTTTTCTCATGCCCTGCAGTCCAACGTGAATATGAGCAGACTTTAATTTACACATGTAAAATAATAGGGCATGTAAATATCAGCTGTTGGGGAAGTTAACACAGTATTGTAGGCTCATGTAACCTAACACCTCATTGTGATGGTGGAATTGCCCCACCAAGAGGCCAGCCCTAACCAGCTCAGTTTTCTAACTTACTCCATGACCTATATAACATGCACAGAGGAAAGCTTCTTCCGTCATGTCGTAATGTTTGTTTAATATAACTGAGCTGTCTGTTTGTATTTTATTTTTTATACAAAGAGTGGCCTCTGTATAATGTCACTGCATCTTGGGCATGAGAGCGACATGAGATGAGCTGTGATTTGAAACACAGACAGTTCCATATTAACAAGTGTTACCCGAGTGTTACCTTAACTAGTTATGAATTAAATTAACGGAGTGTTTACTGAGTTGACAGAGGCAGAATAAACACTGAACAATGAACAAACTCAGATCTTTTTTTCTGACCTTTTACGTGCATGTGATAGATGTTGTTACAGCAGCCTATCCACAATGACTTTGGCCAGGCCCAGCAGCAGCCTCAGCAGCAGGGCCCGGGCAGGCCGGCCCAGCAGAGCCAGTCAGGGGTAATCAGGCAGCACTCTGGCCACCCGAAACCTCCATCCTGTGGGGCCCACAGTTCGTCCCCTCACTCACTGCTGAGAGAGAGCTCGCCCTCGACGCAGGTGAAAATGCAAATCAGAAATAACTGTCCAAACACAGCTGTTTGGAAAGATAGCCTTTCATATTAAGACAATAATATTCAATCAAATTACATTTAGTCATGAGCCTGTAATAGCTCATACCTCATACTTTAGTGCTCATGACACAATGGATACAAAATTAGGGTATCAGTCCTTTGAAAGATACAAACATCGGAAATCTGGGGTATTTTAGATATTTATTTTGTTTCCCTGGTGCATTCTGTTCTTCTTACGTGTTGCTGAAAAATGTATGGTATCTTGTGCATTTCTTTCATGTGACTGTAGGTCCAGCAGAGGATTGCACGGGGTGGGCAGACACAGTCAGTGAGTCTACCTGTGCAGACAAACACAAGTCTGACGATGCCTTTCTACAGCAACCCCATGATGTTCTCTCAGACCAACACAAGGCCTCTGCAGGACACAAACCAAAGACACACAGACAACGAGTTCAGCCAAGATGGACAACTACGGTGAGAGGCCTCAAACAAACAAGTAACAGTCAGTTACAGACAGTTTTGTGCGGAACTACACACAAAGTCATCTTACTTCAGTTGCTGTTTATTTCTTAAAGATAGTGACTACAACGTCAACTGACAGGACACATACTTAAGTTTTAACCTGTTAGTTTTTACCACTGATATAATTATATAAAATCTTAATTGATCAGCTTACTACTGTGAGCAGCTGAATCCTATCTAACCATTAATATGAATACCTCATTTTCCTTGACATCATGTTTTGAAGTGTTTTTTTGCTCTTCCCATGGTACAAAGTGGGTACTTCCGGTAACACATTTTGCTTTGTGCAGGATGCTTCTTAACCAACCAATGCAGACTCTGGTTCCCACCAGCAGTGTCACTTCACAGCCTTCCCAGTGCAACATGGGAATCTCCCAAGCCATGTGAGAGCTGTTTACACACACTCACAAACACACACGTTTGTGTGGTATAGTGACACATTGTATCTGATCTCTTTATTTTACCCTTAGATACACCTTGGAGCAACAGATCATTGCCCCCTCATTCTCCATGCAACAGGTCAACTGCAATGCTGTCCTCGTTCCCTCTCCGGTTTTCACATCCCCCATCATGTTCCCGCACAACAGTTTTATCACACACCAGTCCCAGTCAGCGTATCAGAGTCAGCCTCAGGCCTCTCAGCATTCCCTGCAGCTACAACAGCCCCAGCAGTTTTTTCAGGTACAATAAGCATCTGCAATATAGTAATGCATAGTTTTTAATTGCACATGTCTGACTTATAAATTCAGATTTTGTCATCGTTTGCTGCGTAATTAGGCTTTATATTTGGGTATTTATGATGATTTTACGTATTATTCTGCACCTTAATCTTTTCTTCTCAAAGCAACAAGCAAGGATAAAGCCGACTCCATTTTAATATTCAGAGCTAGCACTCATTTATCATGTAATAATAAGAATTTCAGAAAGATTTTCCATGTAAAACTTGACATGGTTTTGCCAACAGGTCAGAATATGCTGACATTCTCTTTTGTTTCTGCAGATGACTCCAGGACTTGTTCACGGAGGGTCATCTCCAGCATTTTTACACACCACTAATGTCCCACAGCAAAGCACTGTGGGATACATCCAGCAGCCACAAACACAGCAGCTACCACAGGCGCAACAGCAACCGCAACCGCAACAAAGGCAATACCAGCATTCCCAAAACCAGACTGGCAGCGTTTCAGACTTTCGCAATCTGCTCACTCGGTAGCGCTGTGGACTCCGGTATAGCTCTGAGCCCCAACCCCCTGTGGCATTTGAAGTCAAACTTGACATCATGTTCTTTTGCAGGAATGCTTGAAATTTGAAAATCACTTTACCCCTAACCTCTGAAGTGTTGCTGACTGTTCAGAAGAAGTGTGCAGCAAAAAAACGCAAGCAGAGGCTGCACTGACGTGCAGGTACCTGAAGACAGCGTGAGGTGCTGGGCCCTTAATCAGCAGCCCGCATCCACTCAGCCGTCAGTCAGTGACACTGCTGTGACAAGTGGATTATCGGAGTTCTCAAGAAGACACCACTTTCACATGTTTACATGTGGACGTCTCATCTAACACAGAGAGTTTCCTTCTAAGTGTATTTTTGCACTTTTGTACCACCCTCCAACCCCTGAAGTAGATTTTTTTTATTTTGCCCATGAATGAATATTCTATTTTCCTTCCCAGTAATGGCCTAACAGTGAGATAAGGTCTTCAGCTTGCCACTCTTCCTCAATGACATAATATCACTAAACCTGATCAGATTTTTAGCTCCAGTGCAAATCCTTCAACAAATTATGGAACGTGTGACAACGGGAAATTGGCCCCAATACAATGCTGGACTTGTATTTCAGTCCATATTCATGTCGCTTTAAAGGGGCTTCACTACAGTGGCACATTCAGTGGTGGGATGACTGTCACTTGTAGGATCAAGATTCGGTAGGAATTCAGATATAACATGCAACACTGGTAAACTACAGGAGACAAAGGTCTCCTGTAGTAACAAGAAAGGGTTAAGTCTATCTAGATTTTTAAAGCCTCAATCTGGGACTGAAAAAAGTGTGCTACAACACTCACACCACTGTCACTGAGAATGACAGCATAGCTCTGAAGTCCTGATTTTAGATGATTCTGATGAGCTCTGCAAAATAAGTCTGTAGGTGAACAACAAGCCACCAGCGGGGTCGGAGAGACATGTGTGCCTTTAACCATGGTGCATCCATGATGTGCAGTTTGATGGTTTTGTTTGATTATGGCTTTAAAAATCCAGCTCAGGTCCATTTATTTGGAATAGAAAATTATATTTTCATAGGTCATAATTTATTATTTTCCACATCAGATTAAAATAAGACATCTAGATTTGTATTGGGTATATTATGAATATATATCGGATGCTTTTTTGCAACCTTAACATCCTTAAGTCCAAACAATGTTTGAATAATTTCTGTGATGATAGTACTAAATAAGATTTGTGTAACTATTTACTGAAGCCCAAATGAAATGATTACATGTTTATTTATTGCAGATATATTTGAAACAATATATCAGATAAGACACTTGTTTTTATATTGATTTTATTTGTTCATACAGACATTGAAAGGTCAACACTGGTCTTTATGTCTCACCCCATCAGTTCTTTAATGTTCTCACAAGAAAAGTGCGGCACTTTTGCATGTGTTCTCCAGTAGTTTTCCACACCACAAAATGATACACTACTGCAGCACTGAAACAGTGAAGCGTGATCTGGACTTGATCTGTCTGATGAGTGGATCAGTGATATCCTGAGTGTTTTTGCCTGTCACTGTCATATTTACAGTCCAACCATGAGCACTTGGGTGACTAATACACTGCTTTCTACAATGAATGTTAGCTCACGAAAAACAGCAGATGTTTTATTATCTTGAAAATAAACATCAGACATGTCATTTTTTAAAAATTATATAACACAGCCGCATTGATAACAATACACTAAATTCATAATGTTTAATCAATTGTTCTGTTGATGTGAAATGTTTTGCTGTTCTTTACACACTGTGCTGATTTTGACAATCTTTGAAGGAAGTCCATCAGATTTTTTTAGACATATTTGTGTCAGTTTGGTGAAGGAAATGTTGCTGCCATACATCTAACTGCTAAACAGCTTTTTTTTTACCCGCACGCCTAACCTCAAACAGTCATATATATGAAAATATAGTTAAAGATAAGGAACAACTAAGGTGACAGTTGCTAATAGAAGATTTTTTTTCTTCACATTTATTCATGTTACATAGTTTTCCCAAAGAAGGGTAAAAAATGCTAATTTTCTTAATGTGGATTCAAATCAGCCCTAATCGAATGCTACGCTACCATTTAAGACCAATGCTGTTCACATTGGATGATGAGAGTCAGAACACTTTTAGCATGTATGTTCAGTGCCGTTTTACACTTTTCCTATGTGCAATGTCTGTTTGAAAAAAAGAATGTTAATTTATACAGTTTTAAAGTTTCAGAACAGTTGTACGATGTATATAGAGGTGTATAATAAGCCAATGTACCATGTAAATTATTAGTATTTTTCAAATGAAATCATCCAAACATTCCTTCAGACGTTCATATAAGCAGTATCTTTTTTTTTTTTTTAAAGAAAAAAGGTATGGCATGTGTCCACTGAAGACCTTTATCACACAGATTACACAGGACGTGGTCTGCATTGGGAATATGCTGCAGAGTGTTAGCATCTCCTAAATGCTACAACGAGGCACAGGGACACTTAATTAAGGACTCACACGTTCACCACAAGAATGGAAAAAATAGGATTAAATAAAGAAACTAAATCCTGATGTTCTTGTCAACACATTTTGGGTGCAGCAACAGCTGTTCAGCAGTGATAATAACATACAGTGAAGACGATTCAGCCTGCAGTCATTTTTAGCATTTTAGTATAAAGGGTTTCAATTTGTTAAAGAAAAAGTGCAATTCTATCCCATCATGAAAATATTATTTTAGATGAAAATCTGTCCACTTATTTACGTCTCCTCATTCATGTAGAAAAAGTAACTAACCGAAGAATCTCTGTTAAACCAGCGACACAGACGTGCCATAGACAGCTATAATTCTGCTTTTCTTCAACTACTGAAAAAAACTCATTTTGCAGAATATCAAACTTTCAGGCATTTCAGCTACTGGTAGTAAAGTTCTGTCCCGATGTTGTTTTCCATTGGTCTGTCTACATATTAAACACTTATCAAGTGATTTCAACTTTTGTTCATCATACATTATGCATTGTGCTCCAGCTTTGGACAATACACCTGAATGTTTGGATGTGCTTTTTTTGTTCTTGTAAACGTTCTGTTGATTCAGTATAGTCCTTCTCTGTGGTTGGGTTATTCTCTCCACAACAGTAGTGCTGCACCTTTCAGAATACTTTTTTCTCATGGTTTCTTTCATTGAGTGTCTGTTTTTGAAGGCGTGTGATTTTAATCACATTCGACTTGTCCTTTTTCTGATGCTTAACAGTGACTGACTCCATCAGTGTGAGATGTGAGGTCAGAGCAATGCTTTCTGTGTAAGATTTACCAGGACATGAACAAAACTCACCTGGTACACAGCCATTTCTGTTTCAAGGCAGAAACATTGAATATATTGTATAATAGAATGTAAAAAAAAAGTTTAGATTATAGACTTGTTTATTTTATATGTCTAATAGATCACATATGTATGTTACATGATTTTAAAATTAAAGTAATTTTGTAACAGATAATGAAGTGTCTTATTAGAAGAGGTGAGAATTTTTTGGTGTTCAAGTTGGTGTTGCACAGTAACATGTATGGCTTGTTTTCTTCTGTATTTACCATCAAAATAAGCTTTAAATTTGTCAATATTGTTTTGAAAGAAATTAACAACTTAAGTTTACATTCTAAAATATCTTGATATTAATTCTGCTATATTGAATTATTTATAAAAATCGACCTGGATATTGTGAAATATTTGAAAATAAATATTTTAAACATGACTGTTCTGAGCAAACTGTTTAAACAGAAAATAATTTATGTATTGGTGATGGTGAGTCACATCTTAGGTTGATATGAATCTATGAAAGCACCAAGAAGGCCACAGCAGTACAGACGTCAAAGCTCACTTTTAACTCATATGTTGAGGAATATATGATAGTTTATTTTGAGCTTGTGAAATTTCAGATTTCCCAACCTCAAAGTGTCTTCAATTTCTGAAGATATAAATTACAGATATAAAAAAGAATCATCTTTAATAGAGAATAGAGCTGCAGTGAAAAACTTAATTTCAGTCACTGAATGTACAGCTACGTTTGGATGGCAAACAATGCAATATTTTAGATTTTTTTAGATTATAAAACATGTCACATTACAAAATCTTTACAATGTAAAATATTCAGTGACACTGACTGTACATGTGTAACAAAGAGAATTTACAAGTAAGAAACTGAGGATGTGTCAAAAACAAGTCCACAACGTTTCATATGTTTTCTTCCTTTGCAAACAACTTTCTACTGACATGATTAATGTAAGCTTATAATATTTAATACATCATCTCACAGATCTCAACACTTTCCCTGCTTTTGCTGCTATTCAAGAGAAGCCTCTGTGACTCTATACACTTTGCTGATCAAAACTTCCACCTTATCCCCACCCAGATGACAAAGGTTCAAGATGCACACAACATGCGTATCCTCCAGCTCACTGGCAGTAACCAAGATCTCCTCTGCAAGACAAAACAAATCCCACTGTAGCAACAGCATCACAATAACCCTAAATGTGATGCCATGTACAAATGTCAACAATTGGATTTGTTCCCCCCTCACCTGGCTCGGGAAGAGCTGAGTCGCCCTGGTTGTCTGTGACACTGAGGGGGCAGAGAAAGCCTAATGAGAGGCAGGACAGCATTGTGTTGCCGTGGGGATCCTGAGGAAGACCTACAGCCCTGGGCTCATCTGCACTCACCACAGGAAAGTATGCAGCATCAACAGCAATCTGTTTGTTAATGCCTGTCAGGAAGATTAAGAAAAAGTGTCAGAAACTGCTTTCTGATTTCATGTCCAGGAACCAGATAATGCTCGAATGCACTGCACAGTTTGGACAACAAAGGCTGAATGTTAATTTATACATACATAAATTAAAGGATGACAAAAGAGTGTGATTTTTCATGTGCATCACAGATAACAGTCGTTTTTTAAAAGTAGTTTACCTAATATTGTAACTTGGTAGAATCCTGGACAAGTCACAGGTTGGATGTTGTCAGCAGTTTGCTCTGGGGTCCACCGTGTTGGCTGAAGGTTACTCCACTGCAGGAGGGTGTTCTTTGTTTCGAATGTGAACCTCTGAGAGATGCTGTCACGGTGCAGACCCCCCTGACACAAATGTTCAGTCACTTCCAGTCTTTGCCTTTGCCAGCTGCTGCTTTCCCATGATGGATCATCAGCGTCTGGCGTGAAACAGACAGCGAAAAATGTGACGTTGCATCGGGTTAGATAAGGTGCAAGCAGTGATGGTGTAGCTGCATGTATTCACCTTGGTCTGGATTTTGCAACAGCAGACTGCGTTCCGCATCCTGATACTCCTCTAACTGCGAGTCGCTGTCTCCTTCCTCCTGCTCCTTTCCATCCCCTGGATTCTGACGTCCAGCCTTTCTGCAGGGGCAATAAATAAATAAATAACTTAACATTGGTTGAACCAGCTTTCAAATGAACACAACCAGATGAATCTTTAGTACCTTTTTGTTGGCGTGCTACTAGAATCCAGGGAGGACGGTTTAGCCTTTCTGGAAAAAACATGTTGACATGTGACAGTAAGAGATTTAACTAAACGCTTTTACACTCTGCTTGATGAACCGTGTAAAATAATGATTCTATCTCAAGCTCACGAATCTGACAGTCTGGGATCAAATCATACCTCACATTAATTCTTCGTTTTCTTCTGCTCGCTGAGGTTTTATCAGGAGAGGGAGATGTTAAGCTGTCTGCCAATATCTGCTCAGCTACTGAGGGATGATCTTGTGTGTCTGGTACAACCACATCACTGGAAACATCTGGCACCTGCAGGAAACCAGTTGGCATGTATATGGCATGTATTATATGTTAATGGTCATGAGTTTTTTTAAAAAGATTTTTAAAGATTTTTTTTTACCTCTGTCTCTTGTGTTCCTTGTGATCCAGTGGTCTTAGGCGTTTTCATGTACCTCACAGCCGTGATCTGTCCTTGAATTGCCAATTTTTTATGCTCCCTGTATTGAAGTGTCTCTAGCTCCCTCTTCAACTCAGCCATGGCAACCAGAGGAACATGAGCTGAATAAAAATAAATTCAAATAAAAATGCTGACATTAAATAATTACCACGCTGATTTTACTGTGGAATGTATAAATTGCATACAGGACATATTGTACACTGACAAACTGTCTTCTTATCAGTGGGTTGAAAGAATACATTTTATACAACACAAAGATTTACTCCCTGCAACGACGCAGGCGGAGCGGTGCACAGTCGTACACAAGAAAACGGACTGAATCTCATGATGCATCAGTCCTGAAGCAGGGTTTGTCATTACCTGATCTCAAATCAGTGCATTCTGAAATGAATATGCTCTGAAATCTAAAAAAACATTTTGACATGTGATCAATTTTTATGTTCTGTTTTTCCTCTAACCTGGTGTATCTGTTGCTGACTGTGTGAAAATCTTTGGAGGACAAGGGTAGGTATAATGGCCACCAACAGCTGTCCTCTGGAGGACAATATTGTCCTTGAGGGTTTTGGTCCACTGGATGAAGCTTTTCACTCTGGGGTCACTCACATATGGCTGACCTTTGTGGTAGCCTGTTGGGACGGAGACAAAGTGTCAAAATTAAGTGTGTATGTGTGAGTGTGTAAGTGTGTGGATGTTGTTGTTGTTGCTGTTCCAACCTGTGATGAACGTCTCAGTCTCGCAGCTGCTTGTAAGGTAGGGCAATGAGCCCTCCACTTGACAAACCCTCATCTGAGTGCAAACCAGATAGGTCACTGTGGGACAGATGATAATGTATTCATTGAACTAAGAAAATGCTCACACGTCTGACACCTATCATGTACATGATATCACAGCTGACTTACTTGGGCATATATTAGTGAAGATTTCTGGCTGAGAAGAGGAAAAAATCTCAAGAATAAAAGGATGATTAGACGTCCCATCCACAGCATGGACCCAGCGATACGTCCAGTATTTTTCTGGACCTAAATAACATGACCAATCAATCAGTCGGCAAAAAATAAATCATAATAATGGTATTCATCAGCCTTCCACCATTGTTCACACAAAATTTACATTTTATCGATAAAATATGAAAATGTCTTACCCTTGCTCCCCTTACTCTTGACTCGTTCAACACGACCAACGAATGTTACCAAACCGATAACGTCACATGCAGAATTATTGGCTAATTTCCCCATCTCTGACCTGAAACATGCAAAAATAACAATTTTTTAATATAACCACAATCATGATAATACGTTAATCAGCAACCTTACACTGCGCGCACATAATATTGTGAAATTATGTTAACAGGGTGTCTTTTACATATGCATAAAACAAAAAGTAAAGAAAAAACATACCATAACAAAAGTAGCATTTCCTCTAGATGAAGACTGAGTAACAAAACAATGACAGTTCATTACCTGGTGATGAACTGGTAGCAAACATCACGCAACCCCCACTGAGGCAGAACACTCTTTGGTGACACCACAGTGATGACCGAAGATGGGTTGCGAGGGTTGAGGCAGATTTCTTGAAAGAAAACATACATATATGTTTGGACAGATGAACAAGGGTGTGTGACAAGGGTGTGTGACTAGACCTTGCAGAAATCGGTGGAATATAAGAACTACACAATTAGGAACTATTAGGAATGTGAAATATTGTATATTGTTTAAACCTTAAATGTCATGTTAAATCCTGCAGAATGAAGATAATTGTTCACATTGTAAGGTTTCAAGTTTAACCTGAAGTAAAAGAAAATTAAAAATAACATGTATAAACCGCCTCTTGGCAATACGTAGCTTTAAAACCCAAGGCTGTGTAGACAGGTTATGTACATACCTACAGAGTTAAAGGTCTTCATCCTGTGATGGTCCATTTGTGGACGCGAGCGGTTGGCATAACTCTGCTTCAGGGAATAGTCCTGCAGGTACAAAACTGTGCCCACATTCAGTCTCTGGTAAAACTCAGGACAAAGTTCGTTCCATAGCACAAGGGACATTGTGCCACTCTGGTCTGCAACTTCAAAGTATGCCTGCAATATGTGAATGCATACACCACTGTCACAGCATAATGAGAAGATAATGTGATAATAGATCTGGTTTGTATTGTGTAATAGAGGTTTCATATTTCTCTGCTAATTCATACTCACCTGGTAGGGGAAATCAATCTTTAGCCCAAACTTCCCATAATATCTCAATCTGGACTTGTGTAATATCCTCACTAGAAGAGGCAGAGGTCTCCGTGTACTTTTAAAGTGGGACTCCAGGCTAGAGAGAAGAGTAATCTTGGACACTGTTAAAGAGAAAACATTGGAGACAGGACATCATCGGAATTGTCTCTTAAGTGTATTATTGCAGGCAATGTGCACGAGCAAACATGTATTGTTATTAGATGGGACAGCAGCTGATCGGTCAGTGCGTTGACCGGAGCGCTGCAGCTCACCGTCCAGCACCGTGTCGGATGCGGGTGAACCGGAGGACCAGATGTCTCCCTCTGGGTCGTCGTTGTTCCACAGGGGCAGGTAGTGTTTGCGGCTCACCTGGAGGGGAACATCGCTTTGCAGCGCCAGGCTCCTCTCCATGCCGTGTCTGATCAGCAGAGGCAGTGATGCCACGTCGTGTACGCGGGGCAGGACCACGGAGCTCCCTGCCCCGCAGCGCAGCTGCTCGATGCAGATGTAGCCGTGTCCCAGCCTCCTCTCGTTGTAAACAAACGAGCACTGCGTGATGCGGACGTCAGCTCCGGTCCGCAGGGTGTTTGTGTGCACCAGGTGGTTTAAAGAGGGGTGAAGGTAGCATTTAGCTTTACATGCTCCATCGGTGACCGTCACGTCGTAGCTGGAGCTGCAGGGCTGCTCCTCGCTTTGCTCGGATAAGTACCTCTGAAGGGCGACGACAGCGACGGGAGCCTCCTCCTCCGCCTGCAGCTTCAGACACTGTGTGGATGATAACCGCTCCAGGAGCCTCTGGAGGAAAGACCCCTGAGACACAGCAGTCAGCGCCGAGGAGCAGGACGAATCGTCCTCCATCACGTCCAGTCACTTTACCAAAACAGCCGTTACACTACTGCTGTCAACATCTGAGCTCATATTAGCTTGGCTGAATAGTTGGCTAAATAACTTCTTCCTGTCGGTGGTAGCAACGGGTTTAAACTTACCCCGCAAAGTTGCCGTGTCTAAATAAACGTAAGGGCGACAATATCTCAAGAAATCTAGTCTACGGTTGTTTTTGTTGACATTTTACAGAAGAGTGTGCATCGCTAGCGAAGTTTAAACAGTCAGTTAACTCTGGCTCAACCATCCAAACAACGCGGGTGCTGTTTGATTGCGTCACTGTTTGTCTTGAACAAAAACGTAATCAACGATAAAGAAGCTAATTGAATGTAAATATAGTTAATCTGTGTATTTAATGTTAGCGTGCTGAATATTTCAGCCTGTTGGGGAAACTAACCTGGCAGTTTATACCGCAAAAACTTGATTTTAAATTCCGCGCTGAGCTGTGCAAGGTCGGTTTGAACTGACGTCATCAAAGCGACGGTTGTTGCTGTGAGGAAGTGTGAGTTTGTATTTTCATGTGTGAATTGTTTTAATTAAGCTTAGGTTTTAAAAGAAATATGAATACAGTTTAAGTCAACTATTAATTTATATAGATGCAGTCAACTAATTGTTTCTATTTTGTCAAATCTGCCATCACCCAATGTGATATTTCTGTCACCACAGGAGGGCAGTGAAGCATTTCTACTGTCCTCAGCTGAAGCAAGGCCATGGCTACCCAGACCCCATTGACTGTATATAAACACAAACATAAACATTTTATTGTTCAATGTCCAGTCAAATCTTTACATTTACTGATATTTACAAATGGGCCAGACTTTAAGAGATGGAAATAATGACTTTCACAGCTTTGAAATTTAACACTATGTGTGAATTTGGAGAGCAGATAATAATAGTGAGGTTCAGATAAATTCCTGTAGTGATTTATTGTGAGAATTTGTCATGGTGAACTTAAAATATATACTGATGGTGTTATGTACGTTGTTGTTGTTTATTATCCTAAGGGAGTGTGTTAGAGTGATGCTGTCTCTTATCAGCTGTTACTGAATAACTATAACTTGTTATGGCCACAGATGGTCTGCTAGATGCGGCACAATATAGCTCAGTGTGACATCAGACCATTCACATCAAGGCTTGAAACAGAACTGAATGTGGTCAAAAATGTGTCCACTGTAATACATTTGTACGTTTCGTCTGTGGCTTTCTTTGTCAAGGAATAACTCATACTACAAAATGTATACATTTATACATTTATACAAAATATATACATATATACATCACTCTGTCAAATGGAGGCTACAGTTAAGGCAAGGCAATTTCCTCTTTCAGCATGACTGTATCCATTTGCGCAAAATAACGTCTATGTAGAAATTGTTCCCCTAGTTTTGTAAGCGAGAGCTGTGGCCTACACGGAGCCCTGGCCTCCACCTCACCCACCACTGGGCGAGATGAACTGAAACACCCACTAGGAGCCAGCTAGGCCAAATGGATTTATGTCATATATGTACTGTATATCTCAGTAGCTTCAGTGGAAGCTAGAGTCTTCATTCCAGCAGCATGACTTTAGTATTCAGTCTGTCCCACTCACACCATCAGTATTTGATGGTAAAGGGGATTTACTAGATTGCTAAAAAAAAAAAAAAAAAAATCATTGTTGCAATTTCCTGTAGGTGAATCAGCAGCCATGCTACATGTGTATCCTTAAATCTTACTCAGGCAGAATTGCATTTTATAATGTGCCTAACTTTTACAGAATAGGTGGAGTTCAGCCATGAGTCATGGTTCGTATGAGACCACATGCTCTGATATTCTTGTTTTAGTTTTTAAAAATTGTACATTATTGTACTGTATTCTTAAAGAAATTCTTTTTATCACTGTTAGAATTAAATAGTTGTCCATTGTTGTTGTTTTTAATTTAATATATAAATTATAAATTTAAAAATATAAATTTTACCTTTCTCTGTATAAATGTATTTTTAATATAAGGAATGTCATTTATTTTCTTGTCCTCCATAAGGTCTCATATCAGTTGTGGTACCGCCTACTAGTCAAAAACTACAATCCCACAATTCACCGCGACGCGGCAGCATTTCTTGTCGACGTGGGAAGGGAGGGAATCGGACACAAACAATTGTCCCTGGGTTTGTTGTGGTGGCTACGTTACAGCTAACCGTGGCATGACAGGTGGATTTGCAAGATAACTCCATGACAGTTGAAACATGTGGCTCAAACCCGAAGAGATTCTGCTGAAAAACGCCTTTAAACTATGGGTCACCGAGAAGGATAATGAATACTTCGTACTGCAGAGGAGGCGGGGGTACGGGGAAGGTGGCGGCGGTTTGACAGGTAACGTTAGCGGCCGTGTTGTCACTACTCCCTCGTCAACAGCTGCTTCACCAAACCACATTTAGAAAAACAAAGACATGAACGGGTTAGGTCGCTGTACATTAGCTCTGTTAGCTGCCTGGTGTGTGCAGGGCGGGTGCTGCTCTATAGCCCACTCGTCCACATTAGAAATAGCCTCACTGCAACAGGTTCTAGCTAAGTGTCAACATGACGGTTAGTGAGCAGTTGACACACACGCACACTGTGTGGTTTGTTGGGTGTTTGTAACAGCTGAGAGTTGACGTGGACATCATATGGGAAAGGACTGTCCTTTCTGTCCACCACACAGTTAATCTCACTTCCTGCATTATGATGTTACTAGTAGCCTACCTGTTATAAAGCTACCCCCCTGCTGTGCCCCTGGACAGTGCAGCCTCCTTGGGTATATTTGCACCATCTACAAATAAAACACTTGAATTTGTTTTTATTAGACCTGTGTCATCATTGGAAGGAGAATATCTCCCGAGTTAGTATAAACAAACTTAAACAAATATTCTTTTAAGTTAAACTGTAAGAATAATGGTATATGGTGAATTATCATGATCTTCGAAAAACAAAGTTTAATGCATATGAATCGCGTGTTAATTCTTAAGAATAGCAGCATTCTCATTTGCTGTATGCATCATAATGTACAACATCAGGTCCTCAGTTCCAGCCAAAGCACCAGTCTCTGAAAACCAATACAGCCTGACAGTGTACAGTAGCGCTTGTAACAACACCAGTGGTTGTACTGTTTCACGGTTTTCACCCATATGTCACAGTGTGACAGTCTTAAGGCAATTAGTAGATAATCAATGGCGTTGTAGTGGAACGCAAACGGACCAGTCGACTGGTTTAATGATAGTGGAGTGTAAATTGTACATAATGGTACATATGCTGCACTTGAAGCCTGCTTCACAAGAGCTGTTTATGTCTCTAATATCTTTTTATCGTGTTGTAACCTATCCTCTGCTGTGTGATGTTGCTCTGCACCCATGAAAACATAATAATGCGAACGGTGCCTGATCCTTTTGGAACCTTGACTGTTTGGCAGCTCACCAGTAGAACCTATGGAGAGCTGATCCATGTTCAGTAGGCAGGCCAGTATAATGCTGATGCAGTGCATGAGAGAGTGCTTTCACTGCAACCTTGTTAATTATTGATGGAGGACATGTCAGAGAGAAGTTGATAAGGTAGGAGAGATTGCTAATTTTAGTTTTGTGTGTCTGACAAGGATCTGGTGGCATCTTACATCTCCAGTGTCAGTACAGTTACAGTTTGGTATTTTAGTATAGTATAGTTTAGTTTTCTGACACAAATCACATCACTGGTTAATACAGCACTGGGAATCTAACACTAAAATTAGCCCTTTAAGGAAAGATTGTTATGTTTGTTTCCTATTTATGGTCTCATGCAAACTTGATATTTATGTAATTTTCAAAGGTGTCACATGGTTGAAGGTCTTTTGCTGCAGGAGTGGTTTAAAATATCAATCTTCTTTTTACAGGTCTCCTTGTGGGAACTCTGGATACTGTGTTGGACTCCACGTCCAAAGTAGCTCCCTACCGTATTCTTCACCACACACCTGACTCTCAAGTGTACTGGTCAATAGCATGTGGTATGTAACCGTACTTTCATTTTAATTTGGTAAACAGGCCATTTTGAAAATGAATAAACCTGCCGTTAATGTACCAAAATCAGGCTAAATTGATTTGCAATCCCAGTGAAGCCACTTAAGTCTGTTTCTCCTGTTTTGTAAGACTTTTTTTATTTTTTCAAGTCCCGTTTCTTCAGCAGTAACACATTTTTTTAACGTTCTGCCATGTGTTTTTCTCGCCCTCAATTTTCGGTCAGGTGTCACCAAAGAGGAGATTGTTCGGCACTGGGACTGGCTGCTGCAGAACATCATGAGGACACTCTCTGTTTTTGACTCCAGTGAAGACATCACCAGCTTTGTACAGGGCAAAATTAGAGTAAGAGAAGATTGTTATTTTACTCTAATAATATCCTTCACACAGCTAAATATTTAACATTGATAAAAATATAATAAAAATATTCTAAAATGATACGCTGATTCAGTTTATTTAAACTGAAGTTAGTTGACGTTTTGACTACTCATGGGGAGCACAGCAAGATGTACAAAACATACATCTTATTATGAACTGGACAAAACTGTTAGCAAACAGTTGCCTGCTTCATATTACACGCAGGCACAGACCAACTTTACAGTATTTGGAGTCTTGTGTCTGGTCACGCAGACAACAATTCCAAAATTCATAATCCTGTCACACTCAGTCTGCAATAACTGTCCATGTTTCATGTGTTAGGGTCTCATTGCTGAGGAAGGGAAGATGTCCCTGGTGCTAGAGGACGATCCTGAGAAGTTCAGAGAAGCGCATCTGAGGTTTGAGAAGTGGTTTGAGCTGCCAGCAGAGGAAAAACTGGTCACATATTACTCATGCAGCTACTGGAAAGGCAAAGTGCCCTGCCAGGGCTGGCTCTACCTCAGCACGGACTTCCTGTGCTTCTATTCATATCTGCTGGGATCTGAGAGTAAGTCTTTTTTTAAACGTTCACTGCTATTTGTCTTGATTATGTTGACTGATGGTAACAAAGACTGCAGCAACTCTTAATGGCCACCATACTGCACTTTTATGGCACAAGAGGAACATTTTTTACATATATGTTTTATTATACAATAACTCAGTGTGATGACAGGTGCCATTATTGTGAGAAAACCATTACAGTGGAATGAATGTGGCTAATAAATTATTTGGCAGAAGTGACAGCTACAGAATGGGACAGTTATCATTACCTCAGTGAATTTTCAGTGCTTGCTGTTGCATTTGTGAGCATCAATCACTGATTTCATTTGTATGATGGGTTATGACTGCAGTCAAGCTCGTAATCTCCTGGGATGAGATCTGGAGGCTGGAGAAAACCTCTAACGTTATTCTCACTGAGAGCATCCACGTCCGGGCTCATGGAGAGGATCACTATTTCTCCATGTTGCTGCACCTTAATGAAACCTTCGTTATCATGGAACAGCTGGCTGACTACGCTATCAAGCGGCTTTTTGACAAAGAGGCCTTCCAGAGGGAGCCAGCACTCTCTGACCCCTTGCAAATTACCAAGAGGTACGGTCTTTCTGCTACACCGAACAGCTTGACATGATCCTGTTAGGTCTGGCTGCAACCAGCTGGAAGACCTAGGGTAAACAAAAGTCTGAGTCAAGTAGCATTTGTGTTTGTTTTAACCTGAGTGTCAGCTAGGTTATTCAAGTCAATATTGCTATCAGGCAGTTTAAATGCACATAAGTGTTGTTGTTTACATTTTCTAACGCATTCCAGCGTTGCTTTGACATTGAAATGCTAGAAACATTTACTTAGAAACTAAATGTTTGGCGATTATGATATGCTGTGTATATATATTTGTGTGTGTGTGTGTGTGTGTGTAATACACTAGGACAATATAACAAATCTAATTTGTTGATATTTTCTGATTTTCTATAGAGGCCTAGAAGCTTATGCAAAGAGTACACAGTTCCGGACATTTTTCAGGCTTCCTAAGGAGGAAAACTTGTTAGAGGTGCATGAGAGCTTCCTGTGGGTGCCCTTCAGCCATTTTAACACGCTTGGAAAGATCTGTCTGTCTGAGAACTACCTGTGTTTTGCCAGTCAGGATGGAAGCCAATGTCATGTCATTATTCCAATGCGAGAGGTACAGTGAAACAAAGAATGTTTTATGGGATCAATAAAAACACTTCCAATAATGGAAAGTCTCAAACTGCTCCCTGCATACTGATGAAGAGCAAAACACTTTCTGTCTTCAAGGTTGTTAATGTTGAGAAGCCAGACTCCAGCAGCAGGGCTTTAACAGTGTGTGTGCGTGGCAAGAGGGCACTGCGTTTCTCCGAGGTGCGCGACTATCAGCGGCTCGCCAATACAATTCGTAGCCGGTGTGGCATTAGTGCCAGCCCTCAGCACTCCGCCTCATCAGAGGTAACCTGTTTTATCAGCAGTTTTATTTTTGCCAATTTACTCTCAACTTACCGTACTCTCTCTGTAGACAACAGAGGATTCTAACAATGAAAAATGTATTATTATTTTTATCCCTAAGGCCATACGGGGAGAATGCCAGTCCCTGATCAACCACTTTGAGGACAATCCAGAGGATGTAACTCTGATGGTGGGACAGAAAAACAGCAGCAAGGCTGTAAGCACTGAGGCTCTTATGACTGTTTTCCACCCCCAGGACGTCGAAAACCTTGATCCAAAAATGGTAAATACCAGAGCTCTGTTCAAATCAAGCATACGTCTGTTTTCAACCACCAGGTTCATCAACTTCATTACTTTACTATGCAATGTTAGGTGGGGAAGTGCAGGTGAAAGGACATAAATAAAAATGAAGCATGTATTGCAAGGAATTAACAGTGACAAGAATATGTGCTATCTCTGTGTTTACCAGCTAAAAGAAAAGATGAAGGAGCAGTCATGGAACATCCATTTCTCTGAGTATGGACGTGGCACAAGTATGTTCTTCACCAGGAAGACACGAGACTTGATTGTACGTGGTGTTCCTGAGGCTCTAAGGGGAGAGCTGTGGATGCTTTTTTCAGGTATTTATTCCTCAAGCCTTCATTTCTTGTAGTGTATAGTGAATATACTTTACCAGTCTTTTTTTTTTTTTTTTTTTAAAAAGCTAAGCATAAACGATAAAGATGGTTTGGGATTACTACAGCGTCTGTTTTTGGACTGCCTCTGCAGGAGCTGTGAACGATATGGCCACTCACCCCGGCTATTACACTGAACTGGTTGAACAGTCACTAGGCACAAGCACTTTGGCAACAGATGAGATTGAAAGAGACTTGCACCGCTCTTTGCCAGAGCATCCTGCCTTTCAGAGTGACACAGGAATCTCAGCTCTACGCAGAGTCCTTACTGCCTACGCCTGCAGGAATCCTAAAATCGGATACTGCCAGGTATTTGATTTCCATAGGCTTGTTATTAACAAACCACAAATCCCTGTCAGACATCTCTCATAGGCTGTGTGTAAAATGCAAGAGCAGTCATTATGGTTGATAGGGAACACATGCACACCAAAAGAGTGATTAGTAAGTCATTCTCTGTTGATGTTACTTTCCTCATGGTTCTTGATGTTGTGCAAGGACCCTAAAAAGCAGAGGTTATTCTTTAAGTAGATTAGAATTTCCACAAAAAGAAAAGCTCCTGAAATTCAGAAAAGGTCAAATATGCTCTAAAGCCATTGATTATACTTTGAAAAAGCAATGACAAACGTCTCTGGTAGAGACACTCATTTTAATAATCCTCTCCTCTTTGCAGTTTGTATTATATTTAAAACTGAAAATCTTTGTGTGTCCTTTTTTTCTGAATAGGCCATGAACATTCTCACCTCCGTTCTCCTGCTCTACGCAAAAGAAGAGGAGGCTTTCTGGCTCTTAGTAGCCGTATGTGAAAGGATGTTGCCGGATTACTTTAACCGTCGTATTATTGGTGAGAGGGAAAGCAAAGAATTTCAATCTAATATTCATTCCTTTAGTAATTTGGGTACATACAATTTTAATATCTTCAAAAATTGAATACCCATCTTTTTTTAGGTGCTTTGGTCGACCAGGCAGTGTTTGAGGATCTGATTCGAGAAAACCTGCCCCAGTTGGTGGAGCACATGACGGACCTGAGTTTCTTCTCATCTGTCTCCTTGTCCTGGTTTCTCACTCTCTTCATCAGTGTCCTGCCCATAGAGAGTGCTGTGAATGTGGTGGACTGTTTTTTCTACGATGGCATAAAAGCAATTTTGCAGCTCGGCCTGGCTGTGCTGGACTACAACATGGAGGCGCTCATTAGTTGCAATGACGACGCAGAGGCCGTCACCATCCTTAGCAAGTCTGTGAAAACAAAAAAAGCACAACTGACATTTTTCTGTTACTCTGTAAATTAACCTCTTTCTATCTTTCAATGGTGTTTCTTCAGATTCTTTGACAGTGTGACGAACAAAGACAGTCCACTGCCTCCAACAGTGCAGCAGGCACCAGTGGCCAACAATGATAAAGCATCTCGTATGAATGTAGACATCAGCGAACTGATCCGAGAGTCCTATGAGGTATATATGAGATACATGAGTGTTGGTCTCAGACAGTAATTTTGTTGTGCGTATTTGACTTTTTAAAATGTATTTATAGAAATATGGAAACATCCGCTCAGAGGATGTAGAGAGCTCACGAAAACGAAACAAACTGTATGTGATCCAGACACTGGAGGATACAACCAAGCAAAATGTTGTAAGTAGCCACTGCGCTTAGAGAAAGTCTTCGAAACACATTGTTACTGTGGCGTTGAGGATTAATTTAGTCTGTGTTTTCAGATTCGAGTGGTGTCTCAAGAGGTCAGATTTAGCACCTCACATCTGGATGAGCTGTATAATTTGTTTAAAGTGAGTACAGAATGTATAATTATTAAGCATCATCCTTCATAAGGAACACTGTGCATGCTGAAAATCCGAGTAGTAGACACGATATATTTCTTTTGCTCAGAGGCAGCATTTCCTCAGCTGCTACTGGACAATGCAGAGTCCAGCTCTTCTCCACCATGACCCCAGTCTGGCATATCTGGAACAGTACCAGTTGGGTTTCCAGCAATTCAGTGTACTCTTCTCCCTTCTGGAGCCGTGGGCTTTCTGCTCCACCAAGAGCACCCTCTCCCTCTGGGTTTTCCGCCTGATAGATGAGAACCAGGATGGCCTCATCAACTTTAAAGAGTTCTGCTCTGCCCTTGGTACTTTCCCTCGTTCTCTGCTCTCCACTTACAGTTCGCCTCATTATCTGCACTGCTATAACTGTGTATTTCTTATACCCACAGACACATTGTACAGTGGATCTTTCACAAATAAGCTGAAATTCCTCTTCAAGCTGCACCTGCCACCAGGTGAGTGACAAACAACAGATAAAACCTGCAGCAGAATGTTATGTATGAATATATGTTTTAATATGAAGCTTTCAACCCTTACCCATTGTGTCATCACAGTGGCATCTGTCGCTTGTAAAATTCAGAATAGAATTGTGTTTTGTATATCTCCAGCTTCAACCTCTGACCCATTTCTTACACAACATATGGACAGTGATGACAGAGTAGTGCAGGGTCAAAGTTGAAGTGAAGCAAATGTTTTCATGCAGGATTCATATTGCAGCAATACAATGCCAGCTGCAGACACACAGAAGTAAAACACACTAGGAAGACACAAGGGAAAGGTTTGAAAATGAGTTGACATTTCATAAATTACCCGTTGATGAGTGAGCACTTTGCCTGGGGAGAGAAACTGTCCTTGAATGTGTTGGTTTTGTCTGCATGACGTAGCTGTGTGAGCTTGAGGAGAAGGGGCAAGAAAAGTCCAGTGGAACTTTGCCATGGCAACCATGGGAGCTGTAAGGCCACTTTGCAGTGGGTATGTTCCCAACAGAGGATCTGTGAAAAGAGAGAGCTCCTGAAATTGCAACTGACAGCTTCTGAGTCACTGTTTGTGATGTGCTGGGCCAGTGAACATCAAGCAGCAAAGCTTGTTTAATGTCTCATGGAGAATGCACAGTGTTTCAGCACCAAGGACAAGGTCCATCCAGGTGTCACAGCTCAAACTAGAAAAGAGACACAAGCTCCACTGCTCTCTCTCCCTCAAGCTGGATTTATATTTCTGCAGTGAAGGGTCAGGCATCACCTGTGTGTGTTTTCTGACCATCTCTTTGGGACAACATTATCAGTGTTGTTTGCATGAAATGTCACAAATGAAAGCATAAAAAGGGATCTGGCATCAGTCTCCTTCACGGCTGCACAGCTGACCAATTGTGCTGTGAAGTGTCTGTGAATGTTGGACGGCTGGTTTTGGAAAGTCCCGAAAGTGTTGAACACAGATCCCGCTAATTTGACAGTGAAAAGACAAGACGGAGGTTTTGAAAACTCTGAGCCTGCTTAATAGATCTCTGAATTATGCTGCATATTGTGTTTAAAATGAAATTAAGTTAATGTGTGTTCAAATGCAATAATTTGGCACAAGCATAGGTTGGTCCTGATGAGAGATTTCAGTATTTAATGAAGTTCATTGCATTGTAAATAATGTTTTATTTTCATTTTAGATGGAAGTGTTAGATGGTTGCAGAAGATAAGATCACTGCGAGCAATCAGGTTTCTCATGTTGGGATCCTGAATATCATTTAACAGATGATGAGACACACCAACATAACACTTATTAAGCTGCGAAGCCCTTGCAGCAGCAAGTGTTTGTTTGACAAATACAGTGACACTCGTGAGGGTAATTGTTAAATCCAGGCATGCATGCAAAACATTACCAATAGCCACTGTATAACTCAGACGAAGTGAAGACTATCTAATGAACTGATAAATCTATGGAAATGCACATCTGTGTTTTCTTTAATCACATGTCAATTACTCTTGTTTATCATCTGTCGCTCTTTCCCTACATCTTTGGTCTCTGTTCACTCACAGCCAGTATCTTTCAGCTTTTACAGGTAGTCCTTTGCACCTAAAGGAGCAAAGAATCCAGCACTTTATCCCAGTGACTGAAGACTCTTCTTACTTGAATAGACTCACTGGTTAGCAGCTTTACTCTCTCGTTTCCCTTAAAACTTCCTTTTCACTTTTCCACTAAATTCAGTTCTGTCCTGAATGCATTGGTTGTTCTGGAGCCATTTGTGTCGACAGTTTTTGTTCACATGCTGCTTGTGAATTTCAGCATTTGATCTTCCAGAGGATGGTGTTATAAGAAAAAGCCCAGAACGAGGTAACAGCACACAGATTTGTTGATAACACTCAATGGCTTGAACAAACTGTGTAGTTTGACTTTCTGTGTGACACATTACCAGGCAGAGGAAAGGTGGACCTGCAGGCCTATCTGAAACAATGGCAAAATGAGATACTGAAGAAAGAAGAAACCATCAAGGACCTGCCCCGTATCAATCAGGTAATTTTAATCCTGCATTGCATAAATGCATTTAATGAGACACATTTATAGGACAACGTCACTAAATGACCACCAACACATGCCTATTTGATTTTTCTCTCCCAGACTCAGTTCATCCAGTTCTCAAAGACGCTGTACAATATTTTTCATGGCGATCCAGAGGAGGAAGCTCTTTACCGAGCCGTGGCTCATGTGACCAGCCTTCTCCTGAGGATGGAGGAGGTGGGACGGAGGCTGCAGGAGCCGAGCAGCCCACCAGAGTCCACAAAGCCTCACGGCACCTCTGCTGTGGAGGAGTCTTTAAACGAAGATGCTTGTTTCACCCCAGAGAGCTCAGACACCTCCAGCTCCCATAACAGCAAGGATGCAGGACCGGAGGTGGAGTGGTCGTTTTCGTTCGAGCAGGTTCTGGCTTCTCTGCTCAATGAACCAGCCATAGTTAGCTTTTTTGAAAGGCCCTTTGACATTCAGACTAAAACAGGACAAGCTAAGGTTGCCCAACTGAAGCTAAAGGTAAATAAGTAAAAGGATAATTAAGCGCATTAATACTTTGCTTCTGATCCAGACCTTGATGTCACCATGCATTTTCATTTCTCTTAAAAAAGGGCAGACAGTAAGATAGCTATCAAATTTCAAAATCTGGGATATTGTGTGGGGGTGTGTGTGGCTATGATGAGATGCAACATCTTTAGTACACTTTAAACACCATTGTATGAGTCCACTGAACCTGTCAGTGACGGCCTCATGCAGATACACTGTCAGCTGCTGTTCCTCAGATTTAATTATGCATTTTTCAGCCTTTACTGGTGAAGTTAATTCTCTCATGTAGCCTCTGATTATTCTTATGATATAAATGTAATGTCTAAAATATAAGATAAATATTTTACCGATGTGCCACAGAGCACAAACACTATAGTTTTATATAGTAGAAGAGACATGCAGTCCTGTCCTCTCTATTTAGAAACACAGTAAATGGGTCACATGACTCCCGCTGTCTCTGATGTCACGCTTCCAACAAATGACTTGGAGAAGGTGACTCAGAGTAGGATTTTCTGGTTGATAGCTTGATATATTTAGTCTTAAGATCAGTCGTTACTGCTGTCAAGTGAATCATCCTGTAAATGCTTATGTGTCCTGTGTCTGCAGTGTCTCCTGGTGAGTGTATCCTGTAAATGTCAGCTTATTGTGATAAACACCAGCTTTTCACATGATACAGATGCAGAATAAACAGTAGCACAGCTTGCGAGGACAAGCTGTAAGAGTGAGGATGCTACATATGGTTTACTGAAAACATAGGAGGTTGATCTCTGGCATAATGCATTTGCAATAACACGAGAGTGTGCTGCACTGCCACAGCACACTCTCTTTTCTCCCTGTAATAGTAACAGCGTCACAGTACGATACTTGAAACTTTGATATTGAAAGGTAAACTAGTGCTGCTGCAGGTAGTTCGCCTGTGTCATCCTCTAAAATGAAAGTGCTGAGCGTGATCTTCACAGTGCAATTGACTGTTTGCTCATGTTGGTCTCGTCGTAAAATGTAGGCTGTTATGCTCCAGTGTACGTGCAGCAATCTGTACATATATGCCAGTTCAGTAGCTGTTGTTTTAGATGTGAGGCTAGTATTGAAAATGTAATTTATGAGCTCTTGGACTTTTGAGGACACAACAATCTTTTTGGAGGAGATTTTGTTTTTATTCAATCTCAGGGTGCAATTTGTGTAAACTAAAAGGGATATATATATAAGGTGTATGCCTCAGTTATATATACGTACGTCCTATCTTGCATAAGTATAGAGCATGTGTAGCATAGTTATAGGTTTTGCCACATTATGCTAACCTTCAGCAAAAAGCAGTTGGATACAGAATGCCAGATTTTGACTTCCAGTATTTTAGTTGTTTTCTTTGTCTCTGCTTCTGTCTCACTGAAAATAATTTGCACGTTGTTCTCAGATTCAGAAACTGTGGACATAAGCCTGTATCTGGGCCATAACTCACAGGTGTTGAATTCCAAAAGGTCATGAAGGCTTCAGCTGCAGCATGTTACCTCTAGGGGCCAAAAATCACAGATTTATAGGGCTTTATCTTTCCTTGTGAAAGGAAAAAATGTGTATAAGAAGCTTTTTAAGTGCAAGTGCAATTTTTTGTTTACTTTTTTTTATTTTGCCATTTGCTCCAAATATGTTTTTGTTGTTTACTTAATGAAGAACTTATTTTTGACTTCACATAAGACTTTATGACAAATCCAACATGTTTCATGATTAATTGTTGCACTTTTTGACATAGAATAGTTTATTGTGGTGGGTTGCACAGACATATTTCAGTTCTAATTGTAACTGAAAATAAAAATCACTGTTTACGTGACTAATGTAGACAAAAAAATCTATATATGCCCCTTTTTTTTAAATACATTTCCACTCTGTAAAGCCGAGTCAGTGAGTTCATTTCAGTACGGGAAGCCATAATGAAACAGTACTGATGCAGCAGAGCTCCACCCGGAGCTGTGTTGCTGATCATGTTGCAAAACGGCTGCTTTATTTCCATCACTGACAAGGATCTTCTCTCACCATGGTCAGAATATTTCAGTACAGCTGTCCATCTGCAGTTTCATGCTGCATTTGTACAGTCTTCTAACTTCAAGAAATTATTTTTGAATTACCGCCTTCTTATCAAAGAGCGTGTTATAGTGTTTCTGCTAGAATTATGTAATGCTTAGTCAAAAAATACGACTGTGCTTTCAGGGTTAATTAGGTGAAATATAGAACTGTGGTTAAGATGAACCTCTTGATTATTTCTTAACTGAGTTTCCTCAGGCAGAGCTTCTGAAAGATGGCACTAAAGATTATTTCAGCTCGACTCAAAATATGTTTTGGTTGTAAAGATACATTTAAGATTCATAAAAATGTACAGCCCTGTGGTATGCTGTAGGGTTTGCCATTAACCATAACAGTGTATACAGTAGGCATTGATAATGCTTCAGCTACTTCATTATAATATAACCAACCAAGTCCTTTCCATTCTTTTATGTGCAAATGGAGTCTACAGCTTTTATAGACTGTAGCTTTGGATTGAAACCTTTTTTTTGCAATTAATGTAAAGCGCAGATGTTGCTGTTTACCTGCTTTTTCTTTTTTATTTACATAAAAATGTACCAGAATAAAGACTCTATGATTAATACTGTTTCGAACATTCTTGCTGAGTGTGAACCCCCTACACAGGCCAACATGTTTTCAAATCCAGTGTTCGTTTGTATTAGGTCACATTTGCTGAATATTGTAAAAAAAAAAATGTAGTGGCCAGACATTTAAAATGATAAAATGGGAGCGGCATTCCGAAGTAATAATTCTCCATTGTTTCATCACTGTGATTGACCCCTTACTGCGTCACATTGTTTTCACATTCTCAACTGATCTGGACGCTTGCCATTAAAAATACTGAAGATCTATGTCTGTCACTACTGTCATGAGCAGGTTGCCTCAAGGTGTGACTTTCTTTGCCCCCTTCACCTAAGCTGAATCACACATCAACAAACTTACAATAAATATTTACAGTCCACTAAAACTACTGTGCTAGTGGCTAGTCTGGTTTGTTACACCACACGTGTATGTGCAGTGGGTGTTAACAGAATTAGAAATCTTATCAGTCTGTGTTTCAGCCACATGCTGAAGGTGCGTTGCACATGCAGACAGATACAAATGAATTATGGTGCCTCTATACACTAAAGGCCAAGTGTTAATAACAGACCTGACAAGCATGTGATGGTCACTGGCCACAGAGTGGTCACAAAAATAGCCTCTTTATGGAATGACAAAAACTTGGGATCATACTCAGGCCACGAATAAATCATCATTAACAGAAAAATGTCCCCTTGTTGACTCGTCCTAAAATGTGGACTCTGTCCGTCTGATTGACGAGTCGCAGTGTGGCCCGGTGACGAATGGTTCTCTGCGTGTCGCTCATACTATTCTGGCTCAGAGGTTTGGTTTGTAACCCCGAGTTCCTACTGTAACCTTAACCCAAGTCACCTGTTCAGGTTTCAGCCTTGACCCGTCAAGACGTGCCAGGCTGCCCTGAAAGTCCAAGAGCTTCTATGTTGGTTGGTGACATGTGTAAAAGTAGGTGAAGAACTGACGCATTCCTCCTTCTCACAGACAAAATGTTTTATCATCATGCATCAGAGCTGCTCCAAAGTCATACGTGAAGGCCGCTGGCCTTAAGTCACGAGGTGTGATGGTACAAAATTATTGCAACATACAAATAATGCTTAGACCTTTTAGCTTTCGAATTTCTTAGCTTTATTTGTTGTTTTTTGAAATATTGAATGGTGAATATTATCTAAGAGATATCATAGAGAATCTAAAGCTGATCACATCCAGCCAACGGTAAATTATACTGTGCCTAAATGAAAGAAACTGCTGCAGGGCAGAGGGCAGATGATAAACAGCACTATCCTTATATTTGTGTTGTTTAATGACTGTCTGAAGCCTCCAGGCAGCGATGAGCTATTTTGAAAAAAATCATTTTCCAATTATTAATGCTGCTTTATTATTTGATGAACAGCGAGCCTCTCTGTTTTGATTTGGATGACATTTTTTGGATAACAGCTTGTTATTGTTTTAGATGTAGGAGAAGGAAGTTTTGGCCTCCTACCCCCATTTTGGCCACAATGCTCTCTCTAAGTGTGCATGAAGAGTTATTTATAGCAGCAAGCCTTTGAAGCATGGCTCTCACCAGTGTGTGTTGGTATGTGTTTTGGAAATGCGTCCATCCATACTGTGCTTGGTCTATATGTTGCAGCTGGTGGAAACCATGCTGTTAACATGGCAGCTTCAGGAGAAAAGGAAAATATCAGGGCGTCACTGAGGAACACTGGGTTCCTCATAGAGCTATTCCTCACAATACAGTATATGGATACATTAAAACTATTTGTATGAGTTACATCTATTTATATGTGTTTTTCGATTTTTTACCCAACAACAAATCTGAAATTCAATAATTCATTGCAAGAACATTTGACTTTTGATTAGCTCTTCCATAGACTGAAGCTGTTCTCAGCTGGAGACAAACCATTTATCTGGAAAACAGGAATCTTCTCTTGAGCTAAAGCAGATTAAAGCACACTGTGGCTGACACCACCCAAACAGGACTGAATAACGGATATATGGAAACACTATAATATCTGTCAGATATAGTAAATTCATGTTCACTGAACTAATGCTCTGATAAACACTGAAACACTTCGATGAATAACAACTTTGTTCGGCTGTGAAACTGGCATTTGCTTTGCTCGAGACTGAATGATACTTTTTTTTTATTAATGTAGTTTTTTTTTAACATCTCACCCATCAGCAGGTTGCCTCTGGAAGTGGATTAGTTAGTTAGGTTGCATGTGAGCAAAAAAAAAAATTCCACGAATGTATGTACATAAGTATATGTGTGACATTTGTATGACAGCCTGTCAATGAAGATACAAACTAAATAGAAAACTAAATTCATTGGGGGGAAAAAAAAACCTTTTCTGCACATCAGATCAATTTATTCATGTTAACAGTCTCAAGTAAGTCTGGAAAATCTAAATAAACATGTTGATAGTTATTTTCATTTGTTAGAAACAAATGGTTGACAATGCTTTTGCTGGAACATTTGGCACGCACCCCGCATTTTCAGTTGAAGTTAATTGATTGTAAACAAAAACCTTCTCAAGTAATCAAGTCGTCTGTTTCATTCATCATCACACACACTATGGATGTTCATTTATGACAAAATCACTGAGCTCTCTGCATAACAAAACAACGTGTCGTTGAATCTGCGAGTCAAGGTTTTTTGAAAATGCAGCGGCGGCTTTGTGAGCACACAACATTGCTTCGAGCATGAACAACTATTGTGCTCTTACTGCTAATGTGTCGTGTTGTAATGCCAAAAAGAAATCTGACTTGTGATTTGAGTGACAGCAGAGTTAAGACATAAAAAGTTCCATAGTTCCTTTTGTTGCCTGTGGGTAAAAAACCTCTCAAATTCAAAAGTCCTCTGAGCATAAGAGTTTAGATCACCTCTGTAATCTGCTTTATGCTCACTCAGTAGCTTTGTCACCAAAGGTTTCACATACTCATGCAAATATTTTGTGGGCTCATCCATGTTATTCCTGAGTCTTGGACAGAAACACAGAAGGTCTCCTAGATCTTCAGGTCATTCAGCCTGCTCTTGTTGTTGCTGTGTTTACTCGACTGACTGTTCCTGCGCTGATTTTCAACAGGCGTCTCAAACGCAGTCACAGAGGTCTTCCTCTCCTTGACCTCCTCCTCTGATTTACCTTTCCTCTCCACGGCCATATTGTCCCTGTTCTGCTTGTAAACCGCTTTGCTGTTGTAGGGGCTGTAGGCAGAGTTTGGCTCTGCGATGCCGTACTTGGAGTCTGTGGGGAAAGGCTCGGGCACCGCAGGATGACCAGCGAAGTAGTTGTAGCTCGGTACAAACGGCATAACTGGCTCAGTTAGGTGCCTGGGGGCCTCGCTTGCGGCTCGCGATCGTCTGTAGCGGAGCCCCTGGTGGCACTTAGTGAAACCGAGGTGGTACATTTCGACCAGGTTGAGCAGCAGCGAGATGCAGGCCACAGCAAGCATGAAGAGGATGAAGATTGTCTTCTCGGTGGGCCTGGAGATGTAGCAGTTGACCATGTTAGGGCAGGGCCAACGATCGCAGGTGTACATGGGCTTGAGCTCAAAACCATACAGGAAGTACTGGGCTACAATAAAGGCCACTTCAAACAAGGTCTTGAAGATGATGTTGAAGACATAGGTTCGCAGCAGCGCACCTTGCAAGCGCACGTGGCCTTGGTTGTCTTTAACCGGGCTCTTCTTGGCCTTGTTCTCAAGTAACTGCTGCTGCTTTTCACTCTGCATGGCGGCCTCCTTCTCTTTCTGCTTCTCTTTCTCTTCCATCCGGACCAGGTGAAGGATGTGGCCCAAGTAAATGAGAGTCGGTGTGGAGACAAAGATGATCTGCATCACCCAGAATCGGATGTGAGAAATGGGAAAGGTCTTATCGTAGCAGACATTTTCACAACCGGGCTGCTTGGTATCACAGGTGAAGCCGGACTGCTCGTCGCCCCACACCTTTTCGGCGGCGGTGCCCAGGACCAGGATGCGGAAGATGAACAGGACTGTCAGCCAGACTTTGCCCACAACAGTGGAGTGCTCCTGGGCACTCTCCAGCAACTTCCCCAACAGGTTCCAGTCCCCCATATTGTTTCACGGATAAACTGTCGACTGAACTTTATTTAAAAAACCAGGAGACAAGCCTGTAAGGACGAGGAAAAACGCAAGGTGTAAATATGTAAACATCATCCGAGATGGTTTTATTTTTAGTGGGATGAAAGAGACCACGGAAACAGGATTCATTTCACGCTGACATATCACTGTTTAAGTTAATACCTATTTACACATGAAACAGATACAGATCAGTGTTAGACGTGAACTCGGAGCTGTGTTTCTAACCATATGAAATGTAACACCAGTAGTCACCAGCTGCCTGCTGCGAACGGTGCTATGAGAATAGAGATTAAGGGGGTTAAAGCAAATCAGTAATTCTGATGGCTGTAAATAAGCTACTGAAGAATCATTACAGCAGCATCAAAGTCATATTTACAGGCAGGTGGACAGAGCAGGTTCCAAATAATCCTCATACCTGTCACAGTATTGTGTGTTTTCATTCAGTGAATGGGGGCAATGGGGCCGTGTCCCACTTAAATGTGAAACATGATGATGCAAATTTGAACTGAACCAAATTAATAAATGATTTGATTCATAAACTTTAAACAGACAATGTACAAAATGTGCTCATGAGATTTCTTGTCTGTGTATTATGACAAAAAGTTCCTACAAGCAAAGGTCACAGCACTTCATAAACCCCAGAAGTCAATTATCAATAGAAACATTGATTGATCATGAGTTCACTATTTGTATTCTTAAATGCTGTGTGCGATCAAGTGTGCGCTGATAAAGCGGAGCGGGACACAGCTGACTGTGTGTGATAGAAAGCCCTGGAGCGGGCTGGGGAGACGCTACGCCTCAGCATAGATCTTGTGACACAGTTCCCAACAGTGTTCCCCAAATCCAGAAGTAGGTTTGAGTCTAAATTTCAGGGAACTAAATCTTTCTGATAAAGCAAAGTTTCATTTTGAAATAAAACATCTCTCTGAAATGTGATCACATTATGAAGGACTGTGATGTAAGCACCTGTCTGAATGACTATTGATGTCACCCAGGAAATAAAGGGTTAAATCCCCAAAACATTTTCACCATCGGAATAAAGGCGGTTAGAAAGATTCCATTCATAAACTGACACTGAGCTATATTTTATCAAAAAAAAAAAAAAAATCACACGATCAAATTATAAAAATGATGGAAGAACAGTGGGGTCCAGCTTCCTGGGACGATGGGACCTCAAACTTCTGAACCCGTGTTTCTTAACAATTCTCCTGGTTGTGTTCATGAAGAGCGACGTACCTGCTAACGTTCATCTCCTACAGCAGTGCAGATTCAGAGCCACTTGGTGACTTCAGTTCACGGAGAGGCCATGTTTTCCTGGAGCCCTGAGGAAAATGCACCAACAAGATAAACTTCTCTGAGATAGTTTTCACCGGGAGCTCTGCGATCCCGCCTGCTGCCCTCCAACTCTGACCTGATCGATGCTCAGCCCTCAACACGCCATCACTTCTAAATCCCTAACGCCTCTCAATCGGAGCATGGATTGAAAACGTTCCTGGCTGTAGAGAGTATAAAGCCCCTTCGCCTTAGAGGTGTCTCTGCTGGGCTGAGTGGCAGCTGAGAAGTCCAGTGAGGGTGCAGGTTAGTCTTACATGTCACTGCGTGCTAAATATACATCGCAGTGAAGGGAGTGGCTTTGTTGTCACTCTCCTGGTGATGTGACCCTTGACAGCGTTACACACTGTAGAGCCTCCCCTCAGTGCTGCAGTAAGGGGGTAACTGCCTATTGCAAGCGTGACACGTGTTATTCATGGTGTTATAACACATGGGGAAATATATGGACATAATTCTGGTGGTGCGGACCACAGAATGTTTGTCGGAAAGTAACAAAGAATATCTACTCCACATTATTTGAGTAACACTACCTGGACTCATTACATTATTTTCTGCTTACACACATCTGCTCCTGCTTCAATTGGATTTTGATGTTACATTTACTTCAGCTTTTCAACTTGGCACAAGTAGATGCGTCATGATAGAACTGAACTCCAGAATTCTCAAGGTGATCACAGGAATAACACAGTGGAGAATTTGTGTGTGCTACATTCGTCTATATGTCTGTCATCTGTAGGTGGTATATGTTGACTCTTTCCTTAAAAAGAGAATTGCCCTCTTGCTCAGTGACGGCAGGTCCAGCTGTCCCCTGGGTCAACCATTGTCACCCACACACTGACCCCTTACACCGAGTGGCTATTGATAACCTAAAAATCTGCACTCAGAGGAGGACTTAATCATCCGGAGATGTTTCCTCACAGGTGGCAACGTGGCTCAGAGGATTCCACTTCTAAAGATGGTGACGGTGCCAGTAAACGCGTGATGCCGCTTCATTCACGTTTCCGTCCCAGCCTCACTGGTGACAGCTGAGAATAATCACAGAGTGGCACCGCAGTGACTGCGACTTCATTGGTTACTGCAGCTATAACTGCTGCCCTCTGCTGATTTATTGTGTTGAATTAAACATTTCAATTAAAACAGGATTTCCTTCCAAATGCAACAGGGTTATTGTTGTCCCTTGAATTTTGGAACATTTATTTCAGCATTTTACTTGTGTTTTCCCATTTGTTTCACACATTTTTTTGAGTTTATCCCTTTGTGTACTGACAGGATACAAACACCCAGCTTCAAAATGAATGCATTAAAATGTTAAGATTAACATGTTTAGTTTGTTGTTTTATTACTGTGTTTTTGAGGTGGGGCACTATATTTAACAGCTATAACAAAACATCTATATTAGACATGATATGTCTGCATATCATTTAACATTTGATTTCACAATGGATTAGTATGGAGTTTCACATATATCTGAAGAAAAGTCATAAATACTGTGCATCTGTCCTTTAGCTTCTGTTCATGGTGGTTTGGACAAAGTGTGAACTTTGTCATCATACTAATGTGAATAACAAAACAAAGAGACAATCGGATTATTTTAAATGACAGAAAAGCTTAATTTAGTATTCAGATTCTAATACATCGTGATATATTATTATAGCTGTGAATGCAGATGCTTTGTTCACTGACTTTTGTTGCCTGGCTCAAAGCTGACCTTTATATCTCTTTGTCCAGGTATGAAATCCACATGTTTTAGAATGAGCAAAGTTTTTGTTGGATCCAAGCCCCCATAGTTGATTCTCCAGCATTATGCAGATGCTTACTACAGGCCTTCCCCACTAAGAAGAACACCTCTGCAATGTTGAGAAGAATACAAAGCCCTGACACAGCCAGCATGAACACGGTGAAGACGGTCTTCTCTGTGGGCCTCGACACAAAGCAGTCCACTGTGTTGGGACATGGGTACGAGTCACACTTCACCAGCCGGATCATCTTGTAACCAGGGTAGATCATGTAAAACACGTACATGAAGGTGACCTCAAGGACGATACGGAACAACAGGCTGATGACGTACGTCCACCACAGAGCGCCTGTGATTTTCATTTTCTGGGTCTTTATCTGCTCCAGGTCTTTGGGGTTGGCCCGTCCTGACATCCTGTAGATCCTCTTGTCCACATGGCGGCGGTGGGCCACATGCATGGCAACCAGCAGGGCAGGTGTGGACACAAGGATGAGCTGAAGTGCCCATAAGCGGATGTGGGAGATAGGGAAGAAGTGATCATAGCAGACGCTGTTGCAGCCCGGCTGCTGGGTGTTGCAGGTGAAGCCGGACTTCTCGTCACCCCACACACTCTCTGCTGCAACCACCAGAACCAGGATGCGGAAAATGAAGAGGACAGAGAGCCAGATGCGACCGATGCCAGTGGAGTGTCTATTCACACCACTGATGACAGCATAAAACGATGCCCAGTTCATCTTTGGTTCCGGGTCTGATGATGAAAGATTAGGAGGAAAGAAATTGTGCTGAATAACAGTTTCTTTCTTCTTTTAAATTAAGGTGCCAATATATACAGGTCATAACCTACAATAAGAGCAGGTAACATATTAAATGAGGCATGGCACATTACAAGTACTGACAAAATAACACAACCCAATAAACAGCTTGAAAAACAACAACAAAATAAAAACAAAATCTAAACACAATATTTTTACAGTACCATTTTAGATCAGTACCATCCACACAACGTGCTGTTACTTTATGGAGTGTGCACCCTCCAAGGTCATTTTGGTTTTAACGCCCAGTACTTTTACAAATAAAGTACGCTGAAAACTTAAAATGTCAATGGACTACATTTTAGCTGAAACAACAATTATTGACTAATCAATGCAAAATTTGGTGTTAGGATTTTTTTTTTCCAAATTTGGAATGAAGGCATTTATATTACATGAATTATTTACTTAAAAAACTGACTAGATATTTAAGAGGAAGCACTTTGTCTGAATGCGTCTTTATTTCTTCATTGTCTTTCCAACAAATTAGTAAACCAGAACGCATCTAAGTCAAAAATGTATTTAACTGTAAAAAGTATCCAAGGTATTTTATCTCCTCTGTGCGGCTGTTGTTTGTCACGTGTCTTCCACATGTTTGCATTTCCAGCCCAATAATTCATGTCAGAGTTATTACCCGGCTCAGCAGGAGGTGTAAGTGGCATAGGAGGCAATGCAGAAGACAACGCTGACCCACTGGTTTGGCATGGATGTGAATCCAAAGAAGAAGGAAGCCCCTCTGCCCCCGTTAGGAGTTGGCAGGCCACTTAAGAGTGAAACACTGAGGTCTGGCACCATGCGTCATGTGATGTCACGCTTTCACCAGTTGCCATGGTGTAGCGTGCAAAGTGGGCATCTTCTCCCAAGGTAATGGTGTCTCTACCACTCTGTGATCGTTGGCAGGAAACCATTTTGTTCACTAATGTTTTTGGTTTGATAAAGAAGGACTCGTCTGGCCCAGATTGCACAAACAGTCAAACTACATTTTGTGACAAGCTTGGAGGAGAGTCACAGTTATTATTATTATTATCATTATTATCCTCGTTATTGTTTCTTAGGTCAAGCAGTTTTCCAAACACATCAATGCCAACAGTAAAGCACAGACGAAGCCAATCTGAACACAATGACCACAAACAGTCAAACTTCTCTTCACCTCCATGATCTAATATGACAGTGTGAAATAAAATCAACTTACCTTCAGCTGTGGTTTGGAACAAAGTACAGGACCATTTATAGTGATATTAGCAGATTTTTTTTCAATCGGCGACTGAGTATGAAGAGTATCAGAGCACCATGACTTTGCATTGCTAATGATTTCTCTCACACTAGCCACTGCCCTGCACTGAAGAGGTCATATGCCTCTGTGTCCAGCATTTGCACACAATAGCCCCATTTACCCCGACCAAACAAACAGCTTCAGAGTTCAGATCAAATGTTTTAATTTCTGCCCAGCTGAGGAATCTGTGTGTGGGGACTGCAGTCTGTCCACTTGTCCCTCATTGTGCTGTGTTCTGCAGAGGAAGTGGAGGACGCGTTTGACGCAAGCCGGAGTAAAACATAATGGTCTTAAACAAAGAATGACCCATTGCATCTCAAGATAAAAGAACAAAGGATTATTATTATAATAATCTGTCTCTCATCAAGTTTTCTCCACTCAACATTTTACATCCACATTGTTGTTGCCCACCTAACATTTAACCACTGATTCAATCTGCTCACGTTTTGTGAAAAAAAATTATAAAATACACAT
>JAFBJQ010013119.1:99128-142603 GCA_016785345.1 Trinectes maculatus
TAGAACAAGCTTGTGTATGTTAAAATAGGTCTGGAGGTTGACAGAAGAAGATTGTTATCGGTTCAGTTGAAAAATAAATACTTGCTGTGTAAAGAGTAAGAAGCAGAGAAGCAGAGGAGGACCAAGGACTCCTTGATTAACCATAACACTCAAACAGCGCAACACGAGCATTCATTCCAGCAACTCGCATGTAATCCGCATCCTGCAAACAAATGAGGCCACCAGGGTACTTGTGGTTTGACGCTGAAGATACAACTGGCAAGGGAATTGTTTAAAAACGTTTACCTTTTTAGATTATGTTTAATGAACCATGTCTGGTAGCCCATTCACTTTGTGCTTTGTGTTTAAATGCACTACTTTATGCTGAGCCACGGGGTCTGATGTCTGTTGTTAAAGTTGAATGATGTCTGATCATAGTAAATGTGTAAATATTAGAGAACAACGGACATTTGCACTTACAGTTTGAACATTGTCACCTCTTGTTGCTTTAAATGTTAAATAACCCAACTTAATTAATTTATGTAACTGAAGCAATTAACTTGACCTTTATTATATTATATTATATAAGAAACACCTACAGAACTTGACAAAGAAAATTCCTGTGATGACATATTATCTTATGTCTCTTTTTTCCTTGTGTTGATTTTGCAAATGGGGAAAACTAAAGGAAAAAAATTAAACAAGAGACTCTTTTTAACTGCATGTGAATTAAATGTAAAACTAACTGTATACTTATATAATAATATATATGTAATATATATTTAATATATATGGCAGATAATACATCGTTTAAGATGAGTATTCTATTTGTCCATGTTCCTTTTTTTAAATTCAGTCTGAAGGGTGACATCTGCAGGACATTAATAGTTATTGCAGTATATCAGTGCATCAGAGAGAGCCAACTCTGCAGTCTTTGAGTGTCACATGTCAAAACAGGCCTCCATGGCAAAAAACATCTCTGCTGACAGATCATACTCATTATGGTTCATGTCACAAGCCACTATGAGCCCATGACCTTATTGTACTGAAAACATAATCTTCACATAATCACTCTGGCTGTGGTGACGTTGTATATGCAGCAAAGTCAGTTCTTATTGTTGTAGCCTACTTAGAGTTAAATACAGGAACACACCCAGTGTCAGACAGGTGTGTCCTGTCTGCATACAGTCACATGGTTCTCATGATCAGGAGTTCACACATAATTTATCGATACATGTGTGTTTATGTCACAATAAAACCGATTTTTTGGGCCAATTGTAAACCCTTGATGGTAGTAATATAATAAAAACAATCAATGTTGTTGTAAAATGCTAAAACACTGTGCTGTAACTAAAAACAAGAAAAGGATAGAGACTGGGATCATTATTACAGTAACCCAGTGTCACCACCTCATTGTGGTTTTATGACGTGCTGGATGACACATGAGTGTTTTTTCTGTCTACAAGAGAACAAAACACGTCATAAATGGTTGCACTGTATTCTGTCTCGTTAGTTGTTAGCATTTTGCCATTTTTATTTGATAACATTTCAAAACCTTTTTGGTAATTCACTGAAAACGCTCCAGATATTAACACTTTCTGAGTGACATTAATATGCCATTCTAGCTTCCTTCAGGTCTATTTTGATGATTCGTCCCACACATTATGTCTTATTTATTTCTGTCAATGTTTGAGTGTACGATGGCAAATGTCAATATTTCCGACAGCACGGTGAGAATCTGTGCTGCGGCCCCTTTAAGAACCTCCTGGGTGTGGAAAGAGGGAAGTATTTTGAGTCCGTAACCAATTGGTAACGTTCAATTTAGCTTTGTCGTATGCTCTGTACAAAGTTTTGCGTTTTAAAAATGGGTGTAATGTGTCTACATTTAAAGTGTCTTTTTTTAAGCACATATTGCACAGTTGAATAACATAGTTTTGAATTTACAAACAGATATCTGACTTCACCCCGAGTTAAAGGACAGAAGGAGGTGTCATGAAAGTGTGAAACATTTCGGAATGGAACGCGTCCAGCTGGTTTCTCGCCGCTCTTCTAACTACAACACCACAACAAGGAAAAGTGGGAAAGAGGCGCAGACTCCGGTCAAATTAGCGTTGAAACGTCGTGTCAGACCAAGGAAAGAGGGAAGCGAGTCCAGCAGGAGTCTCCTCTCTGTTTACCTAACTCCACTGTTGACCAGCGGCTGTCGCAGGCTCCCACGGACACTGTGGTTCCAGCTCCATGAGCGTGTGGAGCAGCCTTGGCTGAGCAGCGATGAGCAGACGAGTATAGGCTGCGTGGCTCAGTAACACAACCGGAGTGATAGTTTTGTCTCAAATACACAGGTCCACGACAATGGGGCATCCTCCTTTGGAGTTTAGCGACTGCTATCTGGACAGTCCCGACTTCAGAGAGACTCTCAAGTGTTATGAACTGGAGCTGGAGAGGACGAGCAAATTCCTCAAGGAGTTGATAAAAGATGGCAACAGTGTCATCACTGCAATCAGGGGTAAGCTAGCATACATTATATGTCTGTGTGTGGGACACGAGTAGCACACTGAATGTGTGTGTGGTGTGGTCGTTTGGTGGAGGGGTCAGCATCAGTGGGCCCTTTGTGAAGGCCTGCAGGATCAGACATGGGAGGGTGGGAGAGGCAGATTCAGGGAGGTGCTAGTGCTCCCCTGGGATCTGACCAAACAGCCTGATTTGAAAGGCTTTGGATCTGAAGCAGATGTGCTGGAGGACCAAACACCACAACACATGTTTGTTCATCTAGGGACTGAATCTGTTCCTGTTTTGTTTGTGCACTTTTCCTCGTGTGTGGTGTTGTGTCCTCTCTGCTGCTGGTTGTAGTGTGGGAACAGACCCATTGATAGTATGCGCCAGTACTGTAGATGTGTGTCTGTTGGACAGCCGTGAGGCGAACACTGTAGTGTTGTTTGACCGGCCAAGATACTGCCCATTCTGCTGTCCAGCTCCCCAACGACAAGGTTTTCACCTCCGACACAGAAACTGTCACTGTAGGTGCTGTAGTAGTGGCCAGAGTGATGAGGGTCCCATATTCAGTGTAAATAATAGCCAGTGGTCACGAGTGCTTATTGTTGGCATAAACTGCACCAAGAGATATTCATGGAATTCATACACTTAAACCTTCACTCAAAACAAAATGTTGAGGAAGAATCGTTTAACAGAAACCACAATGTGTTTATGGAAAAAAACAAGACACGATTAAAAGATTTGAGGAAAAAATCCCAATACTAAAAGTTGGATTTAGGGGAAGATTTAAAATATGAAACTGCATTTGTCTCAGGCCCAGTGATCTACAGTGTTTTGTTTTTTTCGTGAAAGCCAGACATAGCTGGGATAATATATTGCATTGCCACTCAGTGCCTGCTGCTGAGCTGCTCAGTCCTGCCAAGGATCCCGTTCAGACATGAGACTTTCCAACCAGAGATAAAAACAAAAATGCACTAGTTACATAATCCTAAACTTCATTAGAGCTGAGGTGGATGTAAAGCATAATAATAAATTGTATGTTGCACTTAAATGTAGCTGTGACTGAGCTCTATTCGTTTGTTCTAAAAAGACTAAATCTTGTTTTGTTTTTTTAATTGTATATGTAGGTTATTCTGTTGCAGTGCAGAGGTTTTCTCAGACTCTCAGCATGTTCCAGTTTGACTTCATTGGTGACTCCCTGACTGATGATGAGATTAACATTGGTAAGCTCACCCAGGCACACGGATAGACTAACTTTATATTTGCTGTACTAACTGACTGTTCAGATAAAGAAAGGACTTTCAGAGAACTTTAGCAACATTTCATGCCAAACTGCAGCAGACATTTCTGTTTACATTTACTGAATGGGTAATAATACTGTCAAGGTAGAACATTATTTTACATACATCACCTGTCACCACCCGTCTGCCTTGAGTGTGTTATTATAAAGATAGAAGTGTTTTGCTTAAGAAGTAGCTGTTATAAACAGACTCTCTCTGCTTTACCTCAGTGGGGAGGATCATCTTTGGCAGCCAAATGGTAATTCATCACAACTTGAATGCGAGGAACCAGAAAACAAAATGAATTAGAAAAACTGAAGTCGCTGCCACACAGCTTAATAAGTGTGCACGAACAATAACTGGAAATGTTTCCATGATTAACTCACTCAAGTCTGTGTTATTGAATATCTATAATGAAGGTGTTGTGCTGTTTTTTTTTTAAAGGATTCAAATATGTTTCCTTAAGATAACAATGTGCAAAGTCTATTCCTGTCCTCAGCATCTTGTTTTCACCCCCAGCTGAGTCCTTCCATGAGTTTGCTGGTCTCTTGCAGGAAGTGGAACATGACAGGATGATGCTGGTGGGTTATCAGTTTCCTCCATGCAGACTCTATGCATCCTATTTGAACGATTATTACATGAATCAAACCACATTAACCTATCCTGATGTGCAGATTAGAGCAAATAGAAATACGTTTTTGATACAATAAGAAACTGTTTGTTATGATGTTAAAGCTTCACCTTTGTTTGTGCAGTAAATATTCTGTCTGTGTTAATGGAAAAATATTTTTGCAAAACACACCCATGAACCTAGAATATGTTCTTGTGAATGCATATATGTTTATGCTTACTTGTGTTACTGTCACCTCCTATCATGTTTTTTGTATTCCTTTTCCTGTTCCTGTTTCTTGTGTTTTCAAGCAGTTTGTGTTTATTGTGTTGTTCTGCTGTTATTTTGCACACTGTGCAAAAAAAAAGTCATTATTCTACAAAATTGCATACTTTTTTCATCAAATTGTTGTTACTTGTGAATTGTTCCAACTAAATCTTGAGCATGAACTTATGCTGAGTCTTTGTTTTGACTTCTGGGCTTGCATTTAAAAAGTCATGGCATGACATTCTAAGCAGCACTTCCTATTCGACTGGTTTTACAGGATATACATCTAATTTAAAACTGGATGTACATGTAGGAGGGAGTCATTGCGAAAAAATGTATAATCTTCCTCAGAGGTTTTTTTCTAAATTGTTTTCAATATTTGTGTTCAACAGACATTTGAGAAAATGCTATTTTTTTATACTTCATGTGTTGGGATTAGTTGAGTTGTGGTTAAGGGTTAACGGTAATGATTAGCATGTCTGGGTGTTTGATCCAGTTTTAATTGCACTGCGCTAACTTCTCTGTGTTTATCTATCCAGGTAGAGAACGCCTCTGATCTTCTAATTAAGCCATTGGAGAAGTTCAGAAAGGAGCAAATAGGAGTAACAAAAGTGAGTGTTTTTATGTATTTCACTGCTTTGCAAGTGACATTTGGCTCATTCATGTGAATAAAAGTAGTCCAGTAGTCTTGAGCTGTTCTCCTCCAGTGGGTTCATGATTTGTTTTTGAAAATCAAACCGTTATAACACTGTTAACCACATAACTTCCTCAGTAACTTCCTCAATCTATTTACGAATGTGTGTGACCATATCCTAGTTAGAACAGAAACATACATGTGCCTCCTTCTTCCCTTTTTGAGAGAACATTGAGTAAAGTTTTGCATAGTAAGCTATAGGAAAGTTGTGTTGTAACCAGCATCTTTTTGAACTTGTATTGATGTTTAAACGAGTTTTCCTTCACAGGCAAATAATAACCTTCTGCTTTTGCATATATTTATCTGCAAGTCGAACTTAAATAACCACACATCATGCAGGACTCACTTCATAAGAAAAAAAAAAATATATGGGGGTCCTCGAGTTACGACAGAGATCTGTTCCTGAGAATGTGTCGTAACCGAATTTCGACGTAAGTCGGAACATATAACACCACCCTAAAATAAGAGTTTACTATGGAGAATTGCCTTTTGTCCCCCTTGACACAACGTACGGGGTTGATATCCCGAGTGTAATGAACATTTCCTTTAGATTTCTGACATCAACCTTGTAGACCCTGTGTTGTGAATAAACCTACGGTATTGCCACGATCACGAACCCATCTGTGTCCGTGTGCATCTCCTTACCGGCTGCCGCTCCACCCCCCGCCAGCCGTCCATTTCACATAAGTAAACACAAGGCAGAGTAGCCTAGCTGTGCTGTGGAGGTGCTGGAGAGCCGTCACCAACTAGTTCCCGTGCGAAGTCTGTACATATTTACGGGGCAAACCGCTCAAGCCGAAACAACAAAGTTCATGGGAGATGTGTCGTAACCACGAAAACGTCGTATCTCGAGACCGTCGTAACACGAGGACCCCCTGTATATGTTTTTCTATAAACTGTATGTTTTTCAGTCTATACTGTATGTGTAAATGTCCTTATTTAAACGAATTACTGCAATTGTGTCAAATCTTCCCAATTTACCCATCCTTCCTGCAGGAGAAGAGAAAAAGGTTTGAAAAAGAGAGTGAAAAATATTACTCCTTGTTAGACAAACACCTGAATCTCTCTGCCAAGAAGAAAGAGACTCAACTTCAGGAGGTTTGGTGAAGTACAACAAAGTTTATACATCAGTTGCATTGTAAAATATACAAATAAAGAGTGACAGTATGAAACTTTCTTTTATTTGTACACTACAGGCTGATGAACTGTTAGACAAAGAACGGGTCAACTTCTATGAGTCCTCTGTGGAGTATGTGTACCAGATCCATCAGGTGCAGGACAAGAAGAAGTTTGACGTGGTGGAGCCTGTGAGTGCTGCCTGTGTTCCTCTGTGCTCCCACACACACATAACAAGAGACTGAGGAATTATTCAGGATAATACATTTCCTAGATATGACAGGATTTCAGTCATCTTTCATAAATTCTTATCCGAATGGATTGTTTTTTTTTTTTTTTGTTCTACATTATGCTTTGGCTGGACAGGTGCTGGCCTTTCTTCACAGCATTCTAACGCTCAACAACCTGACAGTGGAGATGACCCAGGACTTCATGCCTTACAAGCAGGAGCTGCAGCTCAGCTTGCAGAATGTAAGTCATGTTAATGCAACACTTCTGAGATTTAATATCCTTTATTCAGACAGTAGTTAGTTGTAAAGTGCTGTCTGGTTTTGCCTGCAGACAAGAAACCACTATGAGAGCACTCGGGAGGAGATGGAGGAGCTCATGAAAAGAATGAAACACCCGTCACAGATCAGTAAAATTCACAGTTTTCTGCCCATGGAGGGTTTTCTGTACTGTCAGGAGAAATGTAAGCAAGCCACATGCCGAAAACTACAGAAACTTATTGCTTGTAGAGACTCTTGCTTGAATTCCCTCTGTTTTTTACTGATCCCAACAGGGGCTTTGGGAGTGTCATGGGTCAAATATTATTGCAAGTATCACAAGGAGGGGAGACTGCTGGTCATGGTGCCCTGTGAACAGAAACCTACAACTAAACAGGTGCTTAATAAATGGAAATGCTACTATGATTACATAGCTACAGAAAGACGTCTCAGTTCCTAGAATACTCATCATCCACAGTAAGCTTTAGCCAGTTTTGGTATTTAGATCTCAGCTCTAATATCACCATGTCTGTCACCACTTTCCAACCTTCTGTCTCCCTGCAGGGTCCTACGCAGCTGACGCTGAAATCCTGCATCCGTCGGAAGACCGAGTCCATAGACAAGCGCTTTTGCTTTGACGTGGAAACTAATGAGAGGTTAGTGCAAACAAAGCTGAGAAACTGTGAGATTAGGCAACGCGAAAGCCCTGTGGGATAAACAGGTTGAGGCGGCGAGGTGAACAGGTGGTTTACAAGGACAGAGTGTGAGGGCTAAATGGACTGTAGCCCAAACAGTCCCTAAGCAACAGGCACAGACAGATGGCAAACCCTGTGATTTCAGGGGAAGGAACAGCCCATGTTTGTATATGTAGGCCATAGAGTACTAAATGCATTTTAATAGACATTTCCTTGTATCTGTGGAGCTACTTGGAGTGTCAGCGGGGTGTTTTAAAAGGTTTAAAAGCTGCTTGAATTATGCATTAAGCACTACAAAGTGTCTGACTGTTGAGCAACTAATTTGTGCCATTGTGTGAACTGAACAACATAATGACTAAGACAGCTGTGTGATAAACTCAAGGTGGCAGCACTGTCAAGTGTAGAGGATAACAATGTCGGTCAAAGGTGTTTTAAAGCAAGTGTCTGCCTGCTTAAATATGCCTGAAAATGTTCCAGTGTGATTTCCTGACCCTGACCTTTGACCTCAGAAGATTTGAATGAATAAGGATTTTTCTTTACTTGCATATCACTCTGCTCATATTATCCCTGATCTTTTGTTTGCTTAGACTAATATTCCTAAGATTTCGGAGGAATCTCTATCTTTGTTGATAGCAAAAAGTTTTTGGAGGTGTGGGTCTTGTGTTGATAATTGCAGCTGGCAGAAATAGCTTCAGACTTGCAGAGTTGTTTCATATAATTAATTAATTGGCCTACAAGCTGTAAAATTTGGCTCCTGATTCTGTTGCTTCTCTAGTCGATATATTGCATCAGTGTATTTTCATCAACTCTCCATGGTTTTCTTAATTAACGTATTTCCTGCTTTCATCAGCATTACATACCAATCGATATTCTTTTATGATGTTTTTGTTTTGCCTTTGTGAGTGTAATTCATGACATTCAAAAGCTCAAAAAAAACCTTAATATTAACAGTGGTTCGCATCTCAAGCATTGCATCCTGTGGCTGAATATTTTCGTTGTAACCTTTGCCTTTTGTTGCTGTTTCCATAGAACCACACCCGTTACTTTCCAGGCTCTTTCGGACCAGGACAGAAAGATGTGGATCGAGGCCATGGACGGAAAAGAACCTGTGAGTTTTTTCTCATTTATTCTTATATTTATATTTTGTGACTTCAAAGAATAAGACCTTGTTAATTTGTCATCTGCCGGTAGCTGTAACTACGGGTCACTGTAGTTAGATCTTGTTCATGTCAGATAATTTGATGCTGGATATCAACTTTCAGAGGATGTGAAAATTACAGCAGCTTCCTCATTAACGCCTGTTCATTGTGAAAGTTTCACTAACACTTCCACTTCACTAACATTTCCACCCTCTTTGACAAATTCTCAAGCAGAGATCCATTGCGCATCCAAAGTGGCATATACAGTACAAGACTAGCATATACAAACTGCCAAAATAATTAATTTTCATATGTAAATAAATTAAAAAACTGGTTAGATTATGGTTATTATTGATACATTTTGAAATTAGTTTTTCTGAGATTTTATAATTGCACCCTATCGAATATGAAATATCTGCAGCTTATTTGAAAATAAAAACAACAATCAAATGAAGTGCTTTAACAGCTTGCAATGTTTTTTACCTGTACAAATATCTTCAGGAGCTATGGAAGCAAAACCACTGTGAAACCAGGGCAGTCAGGTTATCCTTCACAGACCACGAGTTTGTTTGAGCAGATTTGTCCCAACCCCAGACCAACAAAGTGCTTAATCTGTGTGCCAAATTGACAAACATAATTTGTCACCTTCCCTTTCTGGTAACGGTTGTTAAATTGTTTTGGCTTTTGAGTATGACGAAGAGCAAAATCCTTCCAATGGCATTGTAACGCTTTCTTAGTTCACATGAGAGTTTTCAATCTATTTTCAGGCATAACAAAGTTACCACATGTTTTTTTTTTTTTTTTAAATAAAGGCATTAAGAAAATACCAAAAAAAGAGCACACATTACCTAATCTAATGTTCATTTTCTTCCAAAACAAAGCTGAGAATAAACTCTAACATTACAGAAAGGTCATTTAGTAGTTGCTAGTTACTAGTTTTTGTATTTTGGTTCATCCTTCATCCTTCTGCTGCCTGAGACAACAAACACTAACTCTGTTGAATTGTGGTGTCTCAGCCGCTCTCTATCTGACCATTGGGTGAATCATCAAGCTTTTTTGATTTATAAAAATCCACAGTAACCGATCTGAGTGGGTTACTGGTGACTGTACCTGTAGTGATGTGCGTATCTTTTGTTAGGCTGTTTTTGTTTCTTCATAGTAAGTCATGCAACTTGTACCATCATTACATTTTTGTCTTTTATGTTTGGGTTAAAGAAACAAATTCATTAATCAGGCTGTGGTAGATTTATCAACATGCTCCACTGTCTTCACTCTCCTTTTACATTTCTTTCATTTCAGATCTATCACTCCCCAATTCACAAGCAAGCTGAAAGTAAGTCAGCTATTATTGTACGAAGACTTTGGAAGTGTTTGTCGTCATATTTTAACTGTGAGTACTCATGTCTAAAATCTGCTCATGTCTGTCTGTCACAGTGGAGCTGAATGAAACTGGATTTAAGTTTGTGCGAAAGTGCATCAACTACATTGAATCAAAAGGTAAAGTGTCTTATTAGAGATTTATTGTAGCTGCCTAGAGTTTAGTTTGCCTACAGGCCCTGAAGGGGGAGTAGTTGAGTCATAGTTTAGTCATGTTATTTTGTCTCATTGTAGTTGTAATAACAATAATCCAGTTCAGATTGAGTAGCTTTTTAGGTATTACATCCTTATTGATTGCTTATTTTTTTCAAGGTTCATTAAAGTCTAATTAAAAGAAAAAAGATTTTTCACATTTTGCATGTATGATCTAAGTGCATGTTAAAAATGTAATGTCTCAGCCCTGTCTCGAAGGCAAATGTAATCTAATGATTTTACAGTGACAATATGTTTCTCCAATAACGCGATTCATATTCAATGACAACAGAATTAAGCACCGAAGCCATGAGCGTGTAACTCGACACATGATCCAAGCACAGAGCATTGTTCAGTTTCAAACTAAATGGTTAAATGAAGCGTTCATAATCGGGAAAGAACATCTGTATCTTAGTTCAGGCTCATGCAGACTCTGAAAAGATGCATGCAGTACATTTCCACAGCTCTGTATTTGCCCAGATTACACTCAAACTTTTTTTTTTTGACCTCCCTCTCTCTTCTTTCCAGGAGTGACACAAGAAGGAGTGTACAGAACAGTTGGCAGCAACATCCAAGTGCAGAAGCTTTTAAATGCCTTCTTTGGTAAGGAAATAAGCCTGTGAACATGTGCAATGTCCGTCCATTCACTCTACAACAGCTTTTGCAGCTTTTTGGGAAGCTTAGGTGACTGACAGGGGGAACTGTCAACAGACTGCTCACTCACTGTGCTTATGCTCTGAACGGTTTTGCTGGGCTTATAAACAATATTTTTAATAAGAATGCATGAAATGACCATGGCTAATTTGAAATGGGGTATTTTCAGTAACAAGCCCACAAATATTCAATAATTGACTGTGCTCTGATTAGTTTTATGGGATATGTCTTATTGGTTTGGTTTTCTGGCCCATAACTTGTGGTTTGTTTTCATAGCAGCCTTTTTGGCTGCAGGCTGCTGCTTTTAGTGAGAAAGCACAAAATGAAAGTCCCACTGTACATTTGATGCTCAGCACCAAACTACACTATGGTGAACATCAGCAAGACTGAATTTTAATGCTGCTCCATATCCACTTGATATGTTAAGTTCTAATTGAATATTTTCCTCTTGTTTGTCCTGACGTGATCCCTCACAGATCCCTCAAACCCAGGAGATGTGGACCTTCACAGCAGTGACTGGGACATTAAAACCATCACAAGTGCATTGAAGTTTTACCTGAGGTATTTGTTTGTTTATTAATACATGTGTCTTTTCTGTCCCTTCTACATACTGTACAATTAAATAACAATATAACAATCATATTTGATAGTTAAATAAATTTTAATCTGTCAGATTTGTACAGACCCGTTATTCTGAGGATTTCTCTAGTTTAAGAGAAACAAATCAGATAAACAACAATTGCGGTTATTAGAATAACAAATGCAACTGTGACAGAGGTTGAGCACTCGAAGAGCTTTCTGGTGTAATCATGTAACGGATGTGCATGGGTTTTTGTTTCTCTCATGTTTCCTGTGGTGAGTAGTATTTCACTGTGGTCTTGCGCGTGTATTTCACATGTCTTTATTTGTTTTTGCCCAGGAGTCTGTCGGAACCTTTGATGACCTATGGTCTACACAGGGACCTGATGTGTGCAGCAAGTAAGACATGTTTTGGAAATTATCCATAACTAAAATTAGGGGATGTTGTTTCATTATGTCTGACTCCACATTAAATTCTCTTGGACCCAAAAATAAATAAACCTAAAAATAGGATAATAGCAGAAATAATGGGAGAAAAAACATAATTTCCTTGTGTGAATTCAAGATGGTATTTTGCTGATTGTTTGACTAGAACTATTTAAGTCAGCATGCATTTAACTTTTCTTAGGTTCTTGCCTGACTCTAAGTTTAGCTCTGACTGTAGACACTAAAGAGACCCATTGTTTTGATCTGTCACGCTACATCATTGTAAAACTGAGAAGACGTTGCGTTTAATAGCGTCGGCCTCATTCTGTTGGGATGTTACAGGTGGTCCTCGACACAACCGCTGACCTCAGTTTCCTGGCTTTGTTATTCATTAATTGCACAGGGTCTGAGTTTGTTATGGAGACTATATTTTGTTAGTCTGAAGCCATTGCAGTGGATGGCAATGTCCTCCTTCCTGTTTATATAGATTTCTATAGTTTCTTTACATGTGCGATAACATGAAATTTGTTAACCTTCTGTTCACTTTGAAACTCAGAATCAGATAATCTGGACTTCCGACTGAGTGAAATTCATTCCCTCGCCTACAAACTACCAGAGAAGAATCGGGAGATGCTGGAGATGCTTATCAAACACTTGGTCAGGTAAGTGCCATTGTACATTGTTGTCATTTATTGTCTCTTCTGCTCCCAGAGGACCCATTTTTTCTTTCTCTGAACTGAGCTGAGTTAATGTGTCACTGTCTGTGCCAACAGTCTAGTCACATTTTATCCCATTTTATTTATTGATATTTTTGATAGTGTGTGTAGCCACAGTGATGAAAACCTCATGACTCCTTCGAACATGGCCGTTATCTTTGGGCCCACGCTGATGAGAGCAAAGGAGGAGACTGTGGCAGCCATGCTGGATATCAAGTTCCAAAACATTGTTGTTGAGATTCTGATTGAGGATTATAAAAAGGTACAGTTTATGTCTAACTTACAGGAAGATTTTGAAATTTTAAGAAATAATTTGCAGCAGGTCAATCTTTTGTTATTCTAACAAAGTTAAAAACTGTATCTGGGGCACAAGCTGCTGAACCAGTGTTGTAACTTTTTTTTTTGATTACAGATCTTCAGTAATATGCCAGAGGACAGCACCGCCCCACCTGTCCCTCCTCCACGGATCACCCCAAGAAAACGGCAGCCCATCACCATCTCCAAGCGGCCACCTCGTGTTTATCCAGTGCTTAGTCACGACCGTTTCCACAAAACAGAGAGTAATTATTAGTGTCTTTTGGGCCTAATTGTCATCGTCATCCTAATCATTATCTCATCCTGTCTGTGTTGACTGTACAGTAGATTATTTATAACATGCTTCTTTAACCGGGGTCATTTTATATGGACAAACATGGTTTACTGTACTGTGCCGGGTTCTTTTATTAGTCCAAACAAATTAAATGTGTTTTCTAAACAGAGGATTTATCATTTTCCTCTCAAATTAATGCCTTTTGATATATCTTAGATTGTGGACAGGAAATGTCTTGTGTCTTTTTATATTTCAAGTAAAAATAAACACATCTGCATTTACATGTTTTTATCTCACATAAGTCTTTTATTTAAAGGCCTCAGACCAAATCATGTAATTTTCCTTCTGTCTGAACCCCTCTTTAAGTGGGTGTGACTCCATCATCTCATACACTGTGGCAGAGAAGCTGCAGCAGAGCACCTGCAGCTTGTCCTCCCTGTGTGGTGTGATGTTTAACTCTGCTTAACTTACTGCTCCCTTTAGCCAAGTAACTGTCCCTGTATGATTAATTCAAAGCTTGTTGTGTGTTGAATTCTTTAACCAATAATTTCTGTGTCATCTTGAACCAGTGGCCCAGCACTTATTCACCATTAAATAGTTTTTTTTCTCAGTCCAATTTTCCTGGACTGGACTGATAGACATGTTGCACTGTGGATTTAAGTTTCTTTACTGAATATCCAGTCCACTCCTTGTAGTTGCAGCCTGCATTAATTGTTATGTGGTTTCTTTGGAGCAGATGGCCAGGACAACAGCTCAGCCACGGACGTCTCAGCGAGCCCTGTTCCTCTGCAGCGGACAAAACCTGCAAGCTGTGCTCCACTGATTCCGAGAGAACCACCTCCTCGACAAGCACTGACATCCAGAGCAGCCAGCCGCCAGGACAGACACTCAGACTCTGACAACACAAAGCAAAGGCCCGATTCGACCTGTGCAGCAAATGGGGAATCTGGAGTCTATGTGAGCCGAGTACCGTCCTTCCAGAGCAGGAGACCACTGCCAAAGAGCACATCAGCCAACAGAGAAGGTTTGAGGGCAGCTCTGTGTGCATGTAGTCATACTTACTGGCAAGTGACTTTGCCCATGGCTAGAAAAATCAAATTAAAAGCACCAGTGTTACACTGTATGAGTCTTTTTAGTGATATAGTCACTGTAAAGTTTCAGCTCCACTGAGCTGATGATGTTAGATTCACTGACTGTATAAAAGTGTGGTCGATTTCACTGATTCAAAATAGGATTTTTATGAATTTACTGATTATTGTTACTTTTTGTGCAAAGTAATTATGCTTAACACCTAAACAACACCTAACTGCCCCCATCGTTAAATTTACTGATTCACTCTTGAATATATCATAATCCCTGCACATTTCCATGCACTGTTAAATGAAGCTTTGGGTTTATTTTTGTTTTTCAGGAGATTCTGATGGTCTGTGCCGAACAAGGTCCACAGAAAAACCTGCTATTTGTAGACCCCCAGTGAGGCCTCCCGAACCCCCCTCCAGATACCCTGCTCCACAAAAGCCCCAATGTGCAGCCAGCAGTGACGGCACACCCACATCTTAGTGAGTGCTGTTCCCAGATACAAGAGCCTGTAACCACTTGTTTTTAGATACTTTTACTCACTTTTATTTACGTTGTAGTTTCAAAAAGGCAGAAGAGATCCAATTAATGTTTTACTGTGGGAGCTGTAGTTTTAATTAAAATTAATCATCTCCCCATAACGTGACTCATAAAAATTTGTGGGTATACAGTAAGCTGCCAAAACACGCAAGATGAATGTTGGATCACAAAGGATATAAAGATGAAAGAGATCACAAAAACATGACAAATCATGTGTTGATACGCAATACTAACGTGTCTGTTTCCCTTTTTTCTGCAGTGTTGCCTCCAAAACCAAATTCTTTGAGAATGCAGGCAAGTAGACAGGTACATAAAAGTATTTTACTATTTTCAAGAAGTGTGCAAACTACTTTTTAGACCATAAACAAAATATTTGCATATTTTTCTTATTTCCATTACCCCACTGACACATGATACAGGCTGTATGTGTGTGGGTTTATTTGTGTGTTTGGGTGGGCAATAAATACAACTGCACCTTCCAAGTTCAGGTCCCTGCTGGCCCGAGTGCAGAGGGAGAGAAAACTGTAAATCAGGAATGTCTGAATGGGAGGATTTGGTTGGAGTTTTATCAAGAAAGTTGATATTTTGTTTTTATTGTAATTTCTTGTCTCACATTTTACATTAATGTGTCCAACTAGAGGCAGGAGTGTCCTTTGCCGATGTTTGACATTGAGAGGAGAAGCTCAGATAGTGGCTTTGGTGACTGTCGGCCCATAGCTGAAAAGTTAGACCTTCTTAATGGGCCGTCTGTTAGCCACACCGTCTTAATCACTGCACAATACAAATATTATGTCAATACAGTTCCATGAGTTTAGATTGTAAGGTGTAACACACCAGTCAAATGTTTACTCAGAACAGTGTTTGATATCAAATGACCAGGGATTTGTCTCTCAGATGTGACTGACACAGATTGTGACCTATCCGACATACTTAAACAGTGCTATGAAACATAAATAGATGAACCACTGATGTGTTTGTTCTTCTGGCTAATTTAGCCCACAGGCCTCTCTGTCAACATCGACAGCAACAAGTGTAAAAAGAGTTGAGCGTTGCTATAGTTAAGCATTTGTTGCAGTATTTGTTTGTGCTGTGTTGCATGTGTCTGTACATTGCTGTAAAAACTAAACTGGAGCACATATCTGCATTTTGTGTTTAAAAAGTTATTTTCCTTTTTATATTTTTTCAGAATCGAAGTAAGAAAAGAGAAGTTTCGGAGGACGTCACGTGACCTCTGCGTGTGTTGCTTGGAGCACGCTAACCCGGTGGGAGTCCATACTAATGAACTCGGTCTATTTTGATCTGAACTGATAACGTGAGGAAATGACTCTCTGTAGAACAGAATTCAAGGATTGTGTTGAGAGAAACACAGAAGCAAACTGAACTGAATGAGCTTATACATTAACTGGCTCAGTGTTTGAAAGAGTTTCAAAAGAATTCTTTTACTTCCACACTTTAGTTGGATTATTTGACAATATTAAGTCATTTTACAGTGTTAAACAGAGACTAACTGTTGTGACTGGTTATAACTCTGCATCTTTAACACCTGTTTTCAGCCACATAACATAGATATCCCAAAGAAAACTAATTCATTCAGACGGACAGTTTATAGATTTCGGTACCATGTCAGCTTATTGAGACAGTCAACAACAGAACAACAGTCTCCTGTTGGTTTAGTGAATCTGTTGGTTTAGTGAAGAAAAAACTATGAAATATTGTATTTCAATATTAAAACAAAAGACATTTAAACATCTGTCAAGAAACTGAACAGATACATTCATTTTAAGCTATTTTTTTCACAATGGAGTAATTATATCCATAATAGCTATTTTTGTTGAAGAAGAACATTTTAAATTTAATGATACAAGTTGGATGTAGCTTGTAAAACAAACACAGGTCACTTTGTAAAATGCATTAGTGTCAGTCTGTAACATAATCAGTGTAGCTGAATTTACACTGAATATAATGGTTATTTATATAGGGAATTTGAAAAACAGCTTCCATCACCTCTGACCCTGATGTCACTCACTTCGTACTTCTTATAAGTTGGTCGTGTTGTGCAGATGGTTTGTTTCAAGTCAAACAGTCAGACTTTTTGCACCTTCAGATGGATCATTGGTATTTGAAGGCAGGTCCAAGCCGATTGTTGCATTCTGAGAAATGAACATTCCAGTGCATTTTTCTCATTGTTTTTAAAATAGTAATGATGTTTTAAACTTGCTTCTCTTTGGAAAACCCAATTAGGGCTCTCTGGTTTTCAAAGCGGTGAATAAATGCAACATGTTTGTAACTTGCCTACTCGACTAATTATTTTTGAACGGGATCTGTGTGTAATCCTTCACACCACTGTTGCTGCATGATACTTTAATCATTTCTGTCTTCTCAGTCTATTGCTGTACTAATGTTTGCAATTAGTCTGATGACTCCTGTTTTACATTTGCACTGAATTCATATAAACATTGCAGTGCAGTCAATTGCTTCTTTAAGAGATGCATCACTCCTTAAGGTGGTGCTAACACCTCTGTAACATAATGTGTCTCTGTGAGCAATGTGCAGCTTCACTTGTTAAAGTGTAAAACGCTTAAGTTGTTAATTTTACTGTGATTTGTGTAATGTTTGTGCTCAGTGAGCTATTATAAAATAAGATTTTATTAAATAGTAGCAGTCTCTGTGTCAACCAGCACTGTTATGAAAAAGCATATAGGTTTAGGTCTAGATATTAATTAGCTGTTTTTGGGAGGGTGATGTAGTAAAGTGGATGCCAAACCATCCATATGATGCGTGATGAAAAGATGCTGATTATCAAATTGATTGAAAGTCAAGATTTTACTGCAAAATCTTACTTGCACGGTGAAAAGCATGAGAATCACCAAAGTCAGAGGGAGATTTGCTGCCAATCCGTCTGATAGCTTTTCAGATACATGCAGGGAATTTCTTGAGTCTCCCTCCATCCTGTTCATTCCTCCTCTGTGTGTTGAATATTTACCTCAGACTAAAATTACTGAATTGTTTTCCTGCCTTTGTGGAGCTGTACTCGCTTCATTACAAACATCTGGTTTTAGTGGGAAATACGTAATAATATAATTAATAATTTTAATAAAGTTCCTCTGATTTAAACAAACAAAACAAAAACATCTGTTAAAAAGTTTGACATAAACTTACATTTAGCCTAAAGCAGCCATACCCTCTTCATGGGTATCTGTATTAAATGGCTGTGAGCACTTGGACACTACCGGTATTTATTTTTCCATCCACTCCTCCCACCACATACCAGCCGCTGCTGTCAGCCAAAGCTACTCCTCCTTAACGCTGACTTTTCTCTCACTCATACCTTTATTACTAACAGCTACTGTACCAGGATAATTGGCCCACATCAGAGTCGGGTGGAAATTCCCCTGCCGATTCACTGTCAATTCATAATCATCTCAAGTTCCATTGAATGAATGTGGCCACGCACATGACTTTCCTTTAAGGAAGCACAGAAACAAAAGCATGTGTTCTCTCTCTGAAGTGAGCACACTGTTTACTGGATGTACAAGGCAGCATCCAAGCTTTATTTTATTTATTAAAGTCCTATCTTATTACCATTGCAAGTGTAGTCCACTGCTTTGGAAATGTACCATTGCCTGCTAAAGTAAGAGTTAAACGTGTGTTCAATCATTTCTTATTTTTATTCAAAAGCTCATGAAAATTCAAACAAACACGTCTCCCGTCTTGGGATATATTTTAATTGGGTTTTAAAAGGTTTCACAGTTTTACACCTTTGAAAAACGCACATATTGAAAAACAAAACGGGTCACAAAAGGTATAAATCACACAAGAGATGACTTAAAAAGTGTCCAGACACAAAAACTGACAAAAAAATGAATCTATATATACAGTATCTGTTGCATGTACAAAGTATAAGCTAAATATGCAGTACACTGGGCACATACCAGCTATTGTCCATTGACATCGCACACATGAGCCTACTGTGACTAAGTCATTTTAGTATTCAAGATGTACATGTACATCTACAGTACGTTGCTCATTGGAATGTGTGATCCACTGGCAATGGTAATGCCTTCAAATTCCCTACGTGTAATAATGATATAAACAAACTACCACAATACTTCAAACCAGCATTAATTAATTTTTTCCGAGGCTAAAAAGCAACAAATTGTAATTGTTGACTTATGATAAGTCTCACAATATATTGCATTCCGAAAACACAATAGGGTTTCGTAGATGTATATTTATAAAATTTTAACGTTTTAATCAGACTTCTGTTTATGCTGCCCCTAAAATGACTGAGGACTCGTTTATTAAAGGTTTAGGGAAATAATCAGTTGCTGTGTTGGGGCCTAGTTAAATGTCTCAACAGTTCATTTCCTTCTCACATAACAAATATTGTATAAAAAGATAAGAAACAGACATGAAGGTGTCCACTTGTGCAGATGAAGTACTCCACAAGCATCACTACATGAATTGATTACAAAAAAACCTGAAACTGTTATCAGGTAACTTGTCACTGTACAACACATTGTTGTCATGCCATCTGTACTGAACAATGATGACACCACCAGTTAGTAAGAAACAGGTAACTGTAGGAATACATTGACCTCTGAGCATTTCTGTCTGTAAAGCAAAGTTACACACACTGCTACACACGTGTGCTACATGCATCTACTAGCTTGTAAAGGAAACTGTTTTTTAAAAAAGGGTTGTTTTTACAGTTATAAAACATTGTTGAAAACGATCGAACACTAACAGACGTTTAGGTTAAATTTAGTGCACGTGCAATTCCGCATTTCCAATCTAAATTAAACGTAGTTCTAATGCAGTGTAACTGTATGTACAAAACGCCTTTGTTTTCCAAACTCAATTAAACGTACCACTTTTCAACTGTTTCGCTCAAGTGTCTGTGTTGAGTTATCTTCAAAGCATTCCACTGCTTTTTTCTCTTGGATTTAATCTCAGAGGTTTGGCAGGGCCGGTCACAGACTCTCACACATTTGAAGGCCTTCCAGTTTCAGTCTTGGTTTGATTTTATGAGTTTATATAAATCACCTTGTTGCAACTCCACTGACCTTGTTATCAATTAGAATTTGTCTAAGGTCTTTTCCCCCCTCCTGTCCCTGCTGCTGCAACCCTCTGGACTTGCGCACTAACTGCGTTGAGTTATCTCTAATGATTTTATTTACAGGCATCAACAGCCTTCATAAACATTTTACATGCTTTATAGTCAATTAAAAATAATAAGGATTTCAATAGGGGCAGCTGTACCGCTACTATAACACAGTTTGCAGCCACAAGATATCTCAGAATAACTTTAAATTATCATTCAACGTTTGTCAATAATGTTTTTAAGAAAATCATTTATTGTCTATCTAATTCAAGCTGCCTTTGGGTTGAAATGTATTTTTGTTTAAATTTATCATATACTAAATAATTTTAAAGTATTGCAGTGGAGAAACATAATATAAAATCTTTTTTTTTCCCAATTTAATTGATGTCTGCCTTAATATGTTTCCCCATATTTATATGTTAAAATAAGTAACATCGAGACGATATTTTGCACATTTGCTGCTGAGAAAAAGTCTGTGTGACACCAACAAACGTGGCGTGTCCCACACACTGTGATGATTAATCAAAGAAGTAAAAAATACAATGGGACAAGTATTTTATTTCCTTTTCGTTTCAGTTTGGAATTTTGCAGATGAGCTAATGTTATAGGTTTGCATGTTGTCACTTTACTGACACATTTACTAGCAAACTGGGATTTAAGGACTTTGTTCATGTTAAGTCAGATTAAAAACATTACAGGGGAAATGTGTGAATGTTATACATCTTGTATATCTTATTTTACCACTTTCATTACTCATTAGCAACTTGCAGGTGAAGGCAGTGGTTATTAAAACAGATTCTAGTAGGTGTCTGTTTATTTCTGTGATCCATTTCTGTGGTGCTCCTCAGTCAGTCTCCTTTCTGCATAATTTTTATTTATGTATTCCTCATCAAGTTTATGTATAATGAGGGCCAGATGCAAAACTTGAGGTTTTTAAACCTGCTGCTTTTAGGTGGCTGTAGTCACGACATGCAAACTTACTGTGTGTATGTCAAAGAAAAACTGCACTCAGAGAGAGCAGAGCTGTCGACAGATGATGCTTTGCAACTCTTCAGATAAAAGCTTTATCATTTCTGGGCAAACAATTTAAATTATGGCTAAAAGGGAAAAAAAACGATTGTGGGGCTCAAAGCTATTAGATTGGACATGAAGGCAAACAGTGTACAGCCTTTGATACTAGTTTAGTATACTAGGAGGCAGGAAAACGGAGTCATTTTTATATTAAAAAACAAACAAACTCCTACTCATGAAACAAGATTGGTTTAGCCAAACCGGCCAAGATCTTTGGTACATGTACTGAGATAATTTCTCCAATCATCTCTGGAAAGCTGACCTTGGTGGGGAGTGACTGAGCCTGGACAAACAGGTCGAACGTAAACTGATGGAGTTTTTTCACTGTCTGAAACAGAAGGACAGAACATTTTTAATTCAACTCACTACAAGCAGCTATTTCACTGTGACTCAGGAAACTCGAGTTAAAAGAAACATAAGATACAACAAACTAATGATCTTTTTTGAAATGGCATAACCATAAGCTGAATCCCAGCAAACTCATCCACTAGGCCTTTTCCCACAGTGAAAACCAGCTACTAGATTTACAGGTATTCGATTCTGCTTGCACTAACATGAATACAGCATTTCCCATAGGAGTATGACAATACATCGCACCACCTTAGATTTAATGCATGCATCGCTGAGAAATGTCTAACGCATGTCTATTACCATTCTGAATTGATACTGTTTTCCCTGGTGGGGAAAACAACTTTGTAAAATGCAGCTGCATGTTCTGACACGAGGACAGCATATATGTGCAAATATAACAATTAACCTGCAATCACAAGAAGCAGTGTTTCTCACCATCTGAAGAGAGTCGAGGAGTCGAGTGAGCTGATGGAACCTCTGAGAACAGTTTGACGTCATGCGATAGCTGAGACGATCAAGTTCGTTGATGTAGGTGAGTCGCAGCTCATCGAAGTACTTCTGACTCTTCAGGCCCTCAACTGGGACTGGTAAAAACAGAGGGACGGAACTTAAAAAAAAGTTTGCGTTTTATGTTGGTCTGCTCATTTGATCCGATGTCTGGGACAGTGACTTACTAATGCTGAAGAGGAGAAGGGCCTTCATGCAGAGGAACTCCTCCTGAGTGATCTGCAGCAGCACGAACTCCTGTGAAAGATGTCTCATTCGTATGCAGTGCTCATACATGGTGGAAATGTGCATCCGATGTCTGCAGATGTAGAAAGGTCAGGATTGGAGATGTGAGTGAATAGGAATGTTCAAATCACAGGACACCAAGAATAAACTGCTTTATACACTGGAAATTTGTCATGTAATGAGAGAAGATCCATTTCTGTTCATGTTGTAATGGCGAAAGTGAATTATCTCATTATCGACACTGATTTCTGCATGACGTGATCTTTGACATCTGGTGCAAAATGATAAAAGCACACATCTCTGTTACATTACTGGAATCCCTGTCTCTTATTACTGTTCATCATTGCCAGTGATTGGCTATTTCATGTTCATCTGGGCTTTTGTAAAAAATCCAGAAAAGACAATTTGTAATAAATTTGAAGACAGTGGTGAAACAAACCATAAAAGTGGATTTAGTTTTGTACTGAGCAGTTATCAAGATCAGATCACACAAAGGGGCTTAAATGGACAGCTGGAAAGAGATGAACAGAAATGGGTGTGGAGTTTCTGCCACAATATTAAAACTGCTTAATGATCTTAATGTTGCGGCTGATTGGCGTGTATTACACATAAGACAGTGTATACAATACATATAATATGATTACTGCAGAGTTTATGATAAAACAAAATACTGATAATGAAGGGTCACTTCATGGGAGCACTTAGTAAAGACAGAGGGGCTTTAATTAAAGACTCCCTGAGCATGAAAACACAATATAATTAATACAAAAACCTGATGGAAATACATGTGTGTAGACAAAAATAATCACCTATAGAGATTCATATACAATCCATAGTCTACAGATTAATTCTTATTGCCAGAATGATCATCAACATTAAGTAAATGTGGCCTGTGCTCTTGCCTCATGATGTTGTATTAAATGTTGATGCTACCTGCCAAGCCAGACACAGTCAGACACAGTTTCCATAGCGTTTAGCTTTGTCAAAAACTTTGCCACTGTTTTGCATAATGATTGTGGAGTCACATTCAAGGACAGTAAAACCGGCAGAAAGGGAGAGAAAACAACACACTAATGGTCCTCTCTCATTTAAACTATCCACTTATGTCAATGTGGGATACTATTTACTATTCAAGCCCTTACTTAATTCTCATATTCCCTGACACTTTGAATAACTCTTTTTTTTTAAAGCTGTGTTTATTCTGTGCATGATCACTGTGCACTGATAATCAAACGCTTTTTCAGCAACACCCCCTGCATGACCATGACACAGTTACAAAATCATATCTGGAAGCAGCCCAGTATGACCACAGTCATTCTTGATGGATCAGCATCAGTAGAGCAGTTTGGGCTTTGATGCTTATTTACTTCTCATACTTATCCTGACACTGTACTGTGCCAGCTCTCTTCCTCTTATGGGGCTAATTCTTTAGCCCTAAGGCGTCTGTAAATTGTTAATGGCAATTTCTGCCTGTCAAATCCAACAGGCATATTTTTCGTGTTATAAGATTTTATCAAAGGCTTGATGACAGAAAATAGCATGTGGCAGCTGTCAGTGTGGTACACCAATTATGATACGAGTTTAAATTTATGGTGTATTTCCTTCTCAATGTGATACCTGTTCTTGCTTTGAAGACTGGATCTGGATTATTAAGTCTGTCATGATGGATTTTCTGCCTTTTAACGGAAACTAGATCTATTACTGCATAATTGAAGCCACTACATCCAAATGCAGTATGCATCATGAACAGATGATGCCCAAGTCATAACTCCAGGTTTTTAGCAACTGTCTCCTGTCTAATTCTATTTTGTTAGTCACTGTGCCATGTTTGATTTATTAGGATTCATAGGATTTATTTTAAAAGTTATACAATTTGCTAATATTTATAGACCTGTATGTAACAACATACTGAGGTGGAGAGCTTTGCAGCAAATATAAAAGATGAATATAAATTAGAAATCTGATTTGTAGATCAACTTATCAGTCAGTTATTGTAATATAAATAGCTGAATGTGATTCACTCACCACAGCCAAGAGAATTTAATTTGAATGCTGAAAACTAATGTTCCCAGCTTTAATCTCAAGGTAACAAAGAACACCTGAAGAGGAAACTAGATGAACACTGTCCTAAAAAGCCTGTAACAATTAACCCTTTACTTTATATGATTTAGAGCTGTCTTTGTGTTTGTGGATGAGCCAGACAGAAAATCTCAGAGAAATGCACACAGTAGCTTGAGTCTATATTTTGTGTATGATAGCAGCAGACTTCTCACAGGAGTGATATGTATAATAATATATATATATATTAATATGTATAATAACAACAACAATAATAATAATAATAAAAATAATAATAATAATAATAATAATAATAATAATAATAATAATAATAATAATAATAATTTCAGAGAAACTGAATTAAAAACTGTACATACTCATTGAACACGAGATCAGGGGCGAAGTAAAGCATCCTTCCATTGACGTTCTTGTACGACCTCCATCCCAGGGCAAACACCATTACTCCCATCCACGACTGCTGAATGACAGTCATTTGGTCATCCACGTGGAGATTTCTGAAACCTTCGTACAAAGAATCACAAACAGTGACACGATCACAATTGTTGATTATGGATTGTAGGAAGAACTGCGGTGTTCCTCAGAGATTAATTCTAGGGCCACTACTTTTTAATCGCTGTATGTTAATTCATGTTTTTTATCCACTGGCTGAAACTGGATGGCCCTAGACAACAATAGATATTTTGGGGTAAACCCAAAACTGGAATGCAGAAAAAGACAAAAAGAAGAAAAGGGAAAGAACCGGTAAAAAGTGAACCCCTTAATCTTATAATAAAAGAGAAGAAAAAACAGACAAAGTTCAAAGGGTTGGACTATAGTGAGGTCAAAAGGGAAAAAAAACACATGCATGATCAAGAATGGCAAGATAACAACAGACTGGAAATATGAGGACTATGGCACAAAGGCAGCCTGGCAGGTAGGAATGGACCAGTATGTGTGTAGAGGTGTGTAGATAAGTGTGGGGGAGGAACAGGTCAGGTGAGTGTGGGAAACGCAGAGAAGTCTGAAATGACAACGCAAGTTGAACATGCATTAATGAAAGGATGAATGAATAGACCCAAGAGAATTCGTTGTTATTTCTCAATACACTATTTAAAACTGGTAGAATCAAATAGAAACAAATTACACACAGCCTTTTCACCTCATTCTGTAGTTCCTCTCAGTTTTACAGAGCATTTTAGAGCATTACAGTCAGACAGAAACAATTAGTGAATAGCTCGTAACCAAGGAGAAGCATTTTGCTACCAAAACAGACAATTCATTCAAGGGACAACATGGATATATCAGGAAATTAGCAAATCAGCATTGCTTTTGACCTAACACAATGTCCTAACCTGGCAGTCCTTTCGCCCATTTGACCACTTTGACCAGTTGTCTCTCTCCCAGTTCGTTTAAGCTGGTGAGCAGGGTGGCAGCTGAGTCTGGTTGGCGGTAGTCGTGTCCCGCATTCACCACCTCAGGCTCAATGGACTCCAGGATGTTGAGGAAGACCAGCTGGGAGTTCAAGTTCAGGCCCGATTTAGGAGAGATATTCTGAATGACCTCTGGAGGGTCCGGTACAGGATGATCCTCTTCAGGGTTTTTCTGTTGTCCAATCTTCTTAAGCTTACGAGCTATAAACAAAGGCAAGAAAATTGTTATAAGCTGACTTGTAAGAAAGTTACAAGTTAAATTAATGAAGATGATATTTGGTCACAAATCAGTCTGTTCTTCCATCTCTAATTCTCCATAATAAAAAAACAGGATAAAAATTGTAGTCAGAAAATATTTTCTACACACTGATAAGTCCACTCGTTTTAGGCTGGCACATCCGATTGTATTTCACTTGTGAATCCAGCTGTGCTCTAAAGACTTGTGTCTGTCTAATTCATTTTAGACACGCTGCACAATGTACCCATTACATCCAAATTCTGTTTGCAGAGTAAACAGTGTTTGTATATTCCAGATTTTCCTCTTGAAAAATGGTTAATGTACAAAAACTGTTGCGTCATAATGCACAATATAGGTTTTCTCATTTAAACATCAGCAACCAACTCCGATGTGAAAAATTAATACATCAAAAAGAAATGCAACTGTGGCTTTTAAATAAGCTCTCTACATGTCATTCTTATCCAACAATGACCTGCTAATGGCTCTGGATATATTAAATTAAATTCCATTTTGAAAAAAAAATCTGGCCAGATGAGCCCCATCTGGTGGAAAGGCCTGAAGTCACGTGAGTCCTTAAAAAAAAGAAGGAAAATTCTTTCCTGTGCCATTTCCAAGGTCTATAAACCTATTTCTTTAACTATATTACTCAGTTAATCCTGCAGATGTATGTGATGTTTTATTCACAGACCCTACAGAGATAAAAAGGCAATAAAACATCAAATGGTAAAGAATGAATCTATTAAAAAATGCACTTACAAACTGCCGTAAATTGGACCTGGCTGTTTCATTTGGTCAAGTAGATGGCCATGTTTAGTTAGTAGTGATACAAGCAGATTGGAATAATTCTATTCTTTCTAAACTGCCACAAAATGCATTATATTTTTAAACAGTCAGGTTTAATACTGGTAACCATTTACTATCCTCAGTCACCGGCTGTTTGTCTGTCAATGCTCAACAGAGCTGCAGCTCAACCTGTTATTTCAGAATGACAGCTGCAGCGGTGTGAGTGACAGACAAATGTACAAATGGTGACTGCGTGGAGAACAGACATTTTCATTATTAAAGTGGGATTATCAAAGAGAAATGCCACAATTTTATGATCAAACTCTCTGGCAATCTATTTATCTTCCGGCAGTAAAAAAACAGGTAGGAGGAAACTAATATTATTGAATTAATCCCTTTTATTATTGATAACTGACAGTGAGAAGTGTCTGTTAATTGTAATACCATTACAATTAACAGAGAGATCCAAGCATCAGGATCTCTCTGATAAATATTGAACTCCCAGATACGGCTACAACCTAAGTCTCACTCAGAAGTAGCAGAGAAATATTTTCCAAGAGTCATATTTCCATTTCTGATCCAGTAACAAACACTGGAAATAAAAATAGTTAATTAAAAGTCTCCCTGTTGAATTCTCAACTGCGACACATCCAGGCATCTGATCTTTGGAGACTGCAGTGTAAACAGGCTGGGTTGAGCTAACCTTAAGATGCTTGAGTTGAAGCCAGGGTAAACAAGAGACATTCAAATGATGAATACCAGCACAGCTTTTGTAACCCTCACATTACGTCAAGAGGAACAATTAATTAGTCAAGACGCTGTCACCAGTATAGGCTAATTGGTCGAAGCAGCACTCAGTATTTTGGCGTCTGTATTTTAGTTTTTTCAGGTAAAATTAACCATCAATGCAGAAGCTGCAGATTTATCTATTAAAAGCAAATGTTCCTCACATCATATCTAATTTATTGGACATTTACTTCTTACTGTTGTTCGTATGTTGGTCTGATCTTTCTTTACCAATACCATTGTTGTTATAATCACCATCTTTATGATATGGCATTGAGGTTTGCACTTCTTGCACCCACAAAAAAGCCTTGTAGTCATATATGATTTCTGTAGATCTTAAGTCAGAGCATTTGGTGTCCAGGTTGTATCAAAGGGGCAAAAATCATAAAATAGTGTTGTGTTCCTTTAAGCCTATGTCAACACAACATATACGTAAACTGTTGAGCCTTGTAAAATCTAATCTCTGAAATAATGTAATGATATTTTTGTCATAAAAAAGACTAAAATTCTTTGACTAAAACTCTTTGACTAAATTACCTTGAGTTCTCTTTTGACCAAAACTAGACAGAAATGTTGAGACTTTTAGTCGACTAAAAAGTGACTAACAAAAATGTATATGTGAATGACTTACTATAACTAAGACTAAGGCTTTTGACACAACACTAAAATCTGGGTCAGGATAATTAAAGACTAGAAAATGATAAAAATGATAGTAGCATCTTCTTCTTCCTGCCAAAACCTGCCTGCGAGTCGTGTTCACACGCACGTTCTGGCCAAGACCACTGACGCTATGCCAAGACAACATCAGATAACCCTGTCAGCGGTTTGGCATGAGAGCCATTCTGTGGTATTGCAGGGTTTTATAACTGAGCAATGGCCAACCTTATGTCAATATAAAAAATAATACGTTTATTCTTTAGTTCCATATACCCGAACATAGTCCAGACATAAAATAGTTTGATGTGCCTTGAGTGTGCCACCAAAATTTCACTGTAGCAATACAATGGCAAATAAACGTCCTTATGTCTTCATGCCTTATTACTTGCGCTGTGGAGAGTAATGCTAGTGAGATGCAAAACTACACTGACATAGTTCTTGGCTCTTGAAACTGCAAACATATCTTACGGGTTTTAAAACTTAGAAGAAAACGCCATAATGTGTAAAACAGGATGGCGACTGACAGCTTGTGTAAATCATTCACTTAAAACTCTGACTCGTTGGAAGTAAAACAGTAGCTGGTGTGGCTTTTGGCACAGGTCTGAGTGTGTGTCAGAGTGTCTGTCAACTTTGGGTTTGGGAACGTTTGTTCTGGAAGCTTCATGAATAGAGTCCAGGTTCAAGATTGTGAGGGTTTAGTCCCAAATCTGTGCAGGATTTGTACAGAAAATGTGTCAAGTGCATTTGGATTTTCACACAAAAGTCTAGTGAATTTACCTCCAGCCTGGTGTGACAGCGGTCACTGTCTCACTCAGCTGCTATTTGTATATTAAAGTTCTAGGAATAATATGGATATTAAATAATAAACAATTAAATTACTAACAGCTACGTTTCATGAATGAGTGCCAAAAATTAAAAGGCAAAAAGGAAATGTCAGAGATTTCATTGCTTCTCCTCTGACATTCCAAACTACTCGGAGTGAAACAAAACAAATGCTCTAATGTGAAAGGGTAATAATTTAATTTATTTACCTTTGTAACTTTGTCATAAATGAAATAAAACCCCATTTGCCAAATCTGATTGGTCATTTTCCCTTAATTCCCTTATTATTATTAATTATGACTAGACCTTTAAGTTCTCAGAGAGACCAAATATATAATTTTTCTGCCATCACTGGTTCAAATTATTGTCATAAATTTTCCTGTGAAATACCCTGAGGGAATTACATGGCCATGATGAGAACATAAGTGAAAGGATCTCTTTAGCCACATCTAGAAAAGGTGTGCCTTTTTACTGACAATCACAGCATTAGATCACATTTTCCCTCCATGGGTTTGTGACTGACTGGTGGCGAAATTACCAGCATGTCGGCTGCTTTAATTCACGTGTCTCATGTCAGCTTTGTGCTTCCAGCACAATTTTCACCGTTAACAGAATGAGAAAATGGGAGAGAGTGAAAATTGAACACAAGACTAAAATTAGTCCACTACATGTCAATCTTTATGACGAACGGGTCTGGGTGACAGTAAGGAGAAGTGAATGGAAGAGGTCTAAATTGCATGGCTGCTCAGTCAGGGGCTTGATTATCAGTAACATCCCCCATTGTGATGATGCTGCAATTGAAGAGAACCAGCGAGGATGTGCAGTGCAGAGAATAAAGAATTTGGTCTTGGGAAACCATTAATAGTTTCACTTTTAGGGCTTCACTTTCCAGTTGTGTGCTTTGTTCACACAGTATGCAGTATTCTGTGTTATCATAGTTCATACTGTACAAATGTGTATATATTAATGCATATACATACTACACACATACCATGTCCTAGGGGGATACGTGATGCAAAGTAACACTGAAAATAATTGTTGGTAATGCACAACACAAACACAAAAACACTAATGATAACTGTTTTAATTACATGTGTGTATTAGCACATGAATCCAGCCTACCTCCGAGAGTCATCCCAGCTTCAAAACACTTCCTCAGCCGACATGACGGACAGTTCTTTCTTCTGAGCTTATCAATAGTGCAGTCATTTTTGCTTGCACACAGGTATTTCTGTTTGCCTGCATGGACAGAGAAACTAAACGTAAAACACTGTGCCGATCATTCCAAACAAAATGAAAGAAAACAGGGTTCACCACTGGATACTGGCATCATATCAAAATAAAAAAAAATAATAAATTAACATGGTCTCTAAAGGGCAGGGGCGTGCTCAGAGTCCGTGTCAGACCCTTTTGCTTCATACCTTCTGCAGCTCTTTTGAAGAAAACCTTACAGCTGCCACAGGTGAGGGCACCATAATGGCAGCCAGACGCCTCGTCTGAGCAGATCAGGCACATCCTCTGTGGTGGAAAGAAGAACTCCATGGGGAACATTTGCTCTCTGGCAGCCTCAAACCTGCAGACAAGCACAAACATGGTCATGGACACTCTGCGTTATGAAAAAATGTTGGTGTTATTGATGATTGTAAGTCGTCCCGTCACTACTGACTATTCATATAATTTATTATTGATATGTATTACTGATAGAGATGTAAACAGTGTTTTTGTAAAATGTTGTGTTTTGTAACTTTAAAATTAAAAAAATGAAACCAACTGAAAACTGTAACCACAAAGCAATAAATGTTCTCTCCCCACATCCACTGTCTCTGACTGTGTGATTTAAGCAGGTCAAAGAGTGATGTGATGTCTTGCGGATCGTGTGGGAAAGATTTCAGCGCCAACACCACAACCATGCCGGGGGTGGGGGTGTAGTGGAGGGGTGGGGGCAGGGGGGGGAGGCGGCATGATGGGCTCCCAGTGTTCAGCCTTGAACACAGGGAGACTGGAAAAGGCTCAGACATAACGCTGTCTCACTGATATGCAACTTAGATATCAAAAGTTCAAGAGGCGAGGATGAGGCTCAAATGACGAACCTCCGCTGTGTCCTGATTCATTTCAGGCGACGAATGACACAAGGACAAAATAAATCATCTAAGCAGGGAAAATTAAATTAGAAAACAAAAATGTTTTATCATGTATCTACCACTACAGTGTTTATCAAAAGCGCTTACTTGTTTCCAGTTTCCAAATTATTTAATGCATACCATTTATAACCTATAAATCCTATCATTCATCTTCCGTAGACATAAAATTGAAGTCAATAAAAAGGTTTGACTAAAGTGATTTGAGTGATCTGACATGATCAGTGGTGACAGAGAATTACTTCTTAGATTGGCATATGTAGAGAGAGCTTTTAAACCCACAGGACTAAATTATTGTTTTCTCTTTTACAACTGTGTACACCCTAACACCCTGTTCCAGCTTCTCCTCAGGACTGAATATAGCCCATTGAGGTCATCATCTGGGGTGCAATTTATTATTTTTACAATAGCAAGCTACTGTTCACGCTTTTACTTGTAAAACAGATGTCTGTTAACATTTACAGCCTGTTGACCTTTAGAGTTAAAAAATATGGTGCCATCTTTGATTTCTAATAATACAATTTGTAAGGGGCTACGATATGTTGTCTGAGCAGGAGATTTAAAATAATATTGTATTATAGGACAACTTTGCGTGACCTACATGCATAATGTTCTTATATAAAATAACAAAATTGTAGTTAGTTTAACTTATAATTATAAAATAACAGTAAAAAACTATTTAGAGCTATTTCACATGCAGTAGAGGATTAAGCTGATTCCCAGTCCTGTACAGTCCGTGTGTAATAAACAACATAAGTCATTTCCATACACAGTTTTCAGTTGATTCAGTTTGTTATTAAATTGCTTTATTTCCCTCTGTCTCACTAGTTAAAGTAAAACAGTGTGTCATTTAAAAACTGAAGCTGAAGTAACCATGCAAACATGAAAACAGTGTTGTTTGCATGAGCAAAAAATAGTTAAACAAACATCTGTTTTGGTGCATTTGTGAGATATTGGCATGCAGTGCCTCTCTGGTCAGAGGAAAACCAGGCAGCGGAGCGTGTTTATATTTTGGCTCATAAATGGTAATGTAGACTGATCCCTCACTGTAAGCACGACTATTATCACTGAATTTCAATATTGTACATTTCTCCCACTGCAGTTTGCTTTAACCGTTAATTGCTTTGCTCCCACAGATAGACACAGATCCACTTCTGACTGCGCTCTTTACTGAATGTGCTGTGTTGTTTGAGAGAAATCCACCATTTCTATTTGTACTACATTTATATGTGACACTTACTACATAAATACAGCCCATGATACACCAAATCACTCCAATCGTTACTGAAGAATGATTCCAGCCTAAGTCCTCATGTGGCCAACATATAAATGTCACAGACAGTAACAACCATTAGTGGCAAAAATCACTGCCGTTCTCTCGAATGGCAGTATAGTATAGTATAGTATAGTATAGTATAGTATAGTATAGTATAGTATAGTATAGTATAGTATAGTATAGTGACTATAATGAATGCTCAGGATATTCCACATGTTTAGAGCAGGTTTTAAGTGGAACACATGTCCATCTACTGTGCTGTATGTTCTCTGCAAACAAAATGAGACACACGTGTTAACTAAGCAGCAAAGCAACAGGTGCTTACTCATGGCAGATGATCTACTTCAGCTATGTGGTGACAGACAAAAGCTGAGTGGATTAGTTTGCGGCAAATGAGCCCCCGCATATAGTGGCTGCAGTGTTTAAATGATTTTTTTCTGACTTGGCTCCAGCATTTCAGTGCATAGCTGCTCCAATGTGGTGGCACGCTGGATTATGACCACTGTGTCTTTTTTTCTAACATGAAACTGAAACTTCAAAAAAGTGAAGTATATGTTTTTGCTTCGTATCTGCCTGCAAATATGTTGCTGTTTCATTCGGTTCCTGCCACAGCAAGCATGTAACCGTGGAACGACGAGTAATGTCCAATACACTTTTCAACAGGAACTAACTCAAACTCCGCATAACTTTCTGGATAATTCCGTTGAATTAAACTTAAATCTGGAGCAAAGCCTCATAAAGATCTACATGCTCTGAGTTTACACATGATTCTGTAAACCTGCCTCTTCGAACAGGCTGGAGGACTAAAGGTGATAAACAAGTAGACAGCTGGATCTCACAGTACTCCAAGGTCTTTATGCTCCTTGCTTTGCAGACACACTCTTTATACTGTTTAAACTGCAACGCATACGCCCAGCCGGCGCCTGGTTTCACATCTGGATCTCTGCCGCAGATCAATCCTCTCTCGTTTTAGTGTTTCCTGTTGCCCTACAATTAAATTACTAAATAAGCTAAATTACATATGACCAACATTTTGCAAGGTATGTTAATGCCTTTACTAATAAGAGCTAATGAAGTTAGATTAAAGCTCATTTAGTGGGGCAGACCACGCTACGCTAACTCGTCTCAGCAGGGGCGGAAAAAAGGACAGCTGCTCTCACTGTCCTTGCTTTTAACAACCTCACTGATTTCTGCTTCCTCTGCCTGGTTTAATGAGTCACTATACATACACAGTTATTGCTTTCAGGGTCTTAGTGTACTGCTCTCTAACAGCCAGAAACACTGGCGTAAGACAGTGGACTCAATCATCCACCAGCCCAGAGAAATCAAGAGATGCTTGGACATGCAGCTGCATGACACATTTGTCAAGTGTACACATGGTACCTACTGTACCATGGTATCACCGGTCAACGATGACCGGTGTATTCCTACAGGTCACACGTGAGAGCTTGTGCAAATGTGATTGTAAGATTACTAAATCTGCATGTGGGACTGTGGTTGGATTCACGAAATCTGCCAACATATAAAAATGTTGCAAAACCGTTAACACTTGCATGCAAAAAATCTCTCAAACACTGGTGGCTGTGTGCGCCCTGTAGTCACATCACTCCTACTCATTAAATAAGTCCTGCAAATTCTGTAAGAGAATATTCTCTTACTCGCGCAAAAAACTTTCGACATCTGGAGCTATTCAAAATTAGAAACACCCTTTTCCCATTGTTTGATAGAGACAGCAGGTGTCCCGCACAAAAACCTTATTTGTTGTTTAATGACGGAAACCTGACAAAAAAAGAAGCTCTATGATGCTATGACCCAAAAATGTCTTTGAACTGACCTATGGGATTTTCTTTCTTAACAATGATTAAAAATGTCCCTCTACAATAAGGATAGTCCTCTAATAAAAAAAACATTTAAGTGGAAAATATTGTTTAACATCTTCTAGTTTAACCACTTTTAAGAAACTCCTAATTTTTTAAAGCTCGTTCACTTAAAATCAGCTCTGGGTTGCATGGAATATACTAACCGGTGTGTAAACCCTAAATATATGAGCACATCTCTTTCAAATACAGAAAAAAGGTTCACTGGACTTAATTTTTCCAACAGCCAGATTCACTCCTGTCGTCTGTGTGTGTTTCAATGAATATTTCTTCAGTTTAAATAACTGATGTATGTAACAAAACCAAACAAACAAACAAAAATCAGGAGGTATTTAAGATTAAATACATCTACTCCTGGGAGGGATTTTGGCAGATTAAATAAAGTGTTACATTTTATTGGAATTCCTGCCGAATCATCTGTGGACAGATTTGACATACTGTATTTAACATTAAATGAGGAACCTAAAGTTATTTTTGTTGGAATTTATTTTAGTAGCTAGAGCAACCCCCCCCCCCCCCCCCCCCCCCCCCCCCCCCCTTATATAAAACTATTATTATTTTTATTGTTAATATTATTATTATTGTTGTTGTTGTTGTTTACCTAGCGTCGTTGTAGGTGACATCCAGCCATTCGTCCATTTCTGTCTTCATGTAGCTGGAGTTGGGATAGGGGGCCCTCAGCATCCCGGCCGGGTACCACTGCTCAGAGCGCGCGACACTGCGCTCATATGGATTACATATGAACGCGGTGCCGGCTCCTGCGCCGCGCGCATTTACGCAGGCTCCCGAGCTCCAAAACTGCGTGTTGTACTTCTCACTGAAGGTGTAGTCACCGGACCACAGCAGCGACTCGCTGTCTTCTAACTTGACTTTAGCGGGGTATTGTTCTGGATGATGGCCGCCGAGCTTCTTCTCCATGACGTCCCTCGCCTCCTCGGCGGCTCTGTAGCCTCCACACGGGCTCTCTGCTGCCGCGTGGCCGAAGTGCGGCAGGCTGCCCGGCACGGACGCGGCGTAAGGCAGAGACAAAACTTCCTCAGACTCACACGGTGTGAAGTCATCCGCAGATGTCCGCGTGGACGTGAAGTGGTGCAGGGGCGCACAAGTGTCTGAACTTCTGAACACTTCCACCAGATGTTTGGCCCCGTGTAGAGCCCGCTCCTCCGCGTCCGGACACCTGTACTCTGTGGCCGCAGCCGCAGCTCCGGGGCAGCTCAGGGTCACGGCTCCGGCTCCCTGGTCGTGTGCAGCGCTGGGGGGGACAGCTGCGTCCATGTCGCTGGTGTCGCTGGACTCGATGGTCAGACCCAGAGAGACGGACACAGCCTTGCACAGCTCCCTGGCTGTTTCGGAGATTGTGGCGCAGGAGGAAAAAGAGGGGCCGTCACCCACACGGCATCCAGCGCTCAACAGCTCCGGGTGCAGAGCGGCTGTGTGACGGGACGCCTTCTCCATGGCGCAGACTTGCGGACGGACGTGTCCGGATCCGTAAAGGTTTGCGTCTGCTGCACTGTCGGGCTCCTTGAGCCTGGCACCACAACTCCTGGATGAGTTTCTGGAGAAGTAAACACGGCTTTCTTCACTTTTGAGCGCCATGCTGGGAGCGCTGCGTGCGTCGCCGCGCTGTGGTTTGTCCCCCTGTGGCCACGGGCTGCAACCAGATAACTGTCGGCTAGTTTGGCTCATTTCCCAGGAACAGTTCGCCTGGCCAGGAGAGCGAACTTTGCGCGACAGACGTCTCCACCAGTCCGCCAGCAGCTGTTCCTGCTCAGCACAACACTCGCACTGTGCAAGACGCGTTGGTAAAAGTCCCACAGGAGCCTCAAACTCCTCCTAAAGCGAGATCCTCACTCGGTGCGCTCACACTGCGTTTGATTCCAGTGACAGCGCACATTATTTAAAAGCCAATCTGCGGGCCGCAGTTGTGAGTTCATGATCCTGTGGCTACACACAAACAAAACCACTCACCGCTGTTTTTCTCCCGAGTTATTTGCCTGTGCGCTGCGGGTTTGGGCTCCGTTTTCATTGTTAATATTTATGTATTTATTTATATAAACAGAAAATCAAACTTTAACTGTGGTAATATGTATATATATATATATATATATGTATATATATATATATATATATATATATATATATATATATATATATATATATATATTTGTGTATGTGTGTAGGTATAGCTCTGCTGTTAAAGTTACATCTTTCTGTGCAGGCGTTTGTTTCACAGCAGCCATTAAATTATTGATTGGGATGGATGGGATCTTCTTTGTGGGATTTATCAAAGCACAAAGATTAAATTTCCAACAGGCACACGTGCACATAGTTAGGTTATGATGGAGAGAATCAAACTTCCCTGATCAATAACTAAGCGAAACGTAACTTTACTGAAGCCAGGTGCAGTCAGCAATGAGAAACACATTTGTTGTCTGACATTCAGAAATGGCTGACTGAACCATCTTGTCACCACTTTGTCTCAGTCCTTCTTCTCATACATGACCTGGTCTGTCTTCCTTTTACAGATTCACCTGTAGTTACTGGAATTTACCCGTCCACCTGCTCAACACTTACTTAAGTTCACACATTGCTCCTTCAGGTCTTCACACTTCTGCCTGTGCTCCTACCACTAACCTTGACACATACATTAGCAATCAAGAAAAGTTAAAAATCTTGCACTCAATGTCAGAAACTCACATAAAGAAACATTTGGTTTTATATGGGGCTTATTTATCTCCCCTAAAACCCTTACTTACTTACCAGTGTATTTTACTGATTATTTTAGCTGCACTTTGCAGCTGGCTACGGGTAAGATTTGGCATTAGAAGTCCAGTCAAGTCAAATTTATGTACACATTCACCAAAGTGCTAAACAGACTTAAAGCATGAGAACATAAAGTACACATACACATAAAACGGTGGCTAGATAGGAAATGTACAGTGTAAGTTTCAAAAACAAGTAATATCACAAATATTTCATGATTAAAATATTGCAGAATAGCAGCTAAAATCATTGTCTCTAATGCAACTTGAATCTAAAGCCAAATCATAAAAAGAAGAGAAGAAATGTTCAGCGATGAAAGCCTGATTTCAAATTCATCTCCTGAGGGGGGAGGTTTCACCATGCTCATCTTAAATGCTCATTACAGGCATGATTTTTTTGTGACATTACAAGTTTGGAAGCAGGTCAGTGTTTAATATGCAGCAACTGTGATGTTTGAAGCTTTCAGTGCACACATGCTTGGTGCAAAACAACAGTGCAGCTTATGTTTGGTATAATTACATTACCATAGTGATATTTCCATAGTGATGTCAAATTGTCAAAGAGCCAAATGGAGTAGAGGCAGATGTAAAAAAAATATTAGATGATAGATTAGAATCATAAATGATTTTAATAGTTAAAGTGATTAAATGTGTTAATTGGCTCACCAACAATGCAGTGCACAATTCATGAGTGCATAGCGTCAGAAACCCTACAGGGGCCGCACCTTCAAAACAAGACAAGGTACCTAGTGATGTTGTTTCTCTCACAGCCACAGATGTGTCGTTCCCACCCAGAGCTAGAATGAGTTTACTTACAGTACTGAGAGCTTGCACTGATGAATGTCTGTAAAGTGGCATGTAATGGTAAAACAGATCTGAATGATGGGAAGGGGAAACTGCATATCAGCATACAGAACTATGTAAACATGATATGACCCTCCAAGTCTGTCTCACTGCCTAAATGTGAGAACATTGTCGACATGTCAATAAAAAGGCTGAGCGATCGGGAAATGTATTCTTTTTTTTTTAACTTATTGGCTTTAGCTGTCTAGACACTTAGCGAATGATTTCTACACTAGAAACCATAGGTATGTGATTAGAGACACAACTCCTGAGCCATTAGAGGTCCAATTATGTGCAATTATTTGGTGCAATTAAGTGCAATTTTTAAATTATGTCAGACAACATGCCATGTGCCTCTAAGTGAACGTTTTCAGAAACTGAAAGCTGTGCTTTATAGGTCAAAGCAGAAAAAATTGGTGATAAATAACAAAGAGCAGCAGGCTGAGATTATACTGAGTACGAGTGATCTGCTGTAATGGAGATTCTCCTCCATCTCTTTCTGTGTTAATCTGCCTCTACTACGTAGGAGGATTTGTCACTCTGCAGCTATTGGCAGCCACAGATGTTAGTCCACCACAACCAGGAAACAATGAGCAGTTAAGGCAGAACCACAGAGTCTCAGCTTTATGGTGCTAAAAACAAAAATGATTTGTTTTTCTTATCACATTTGATGTATCAGGTCAAATGCATCTTTCAAATTATCACATGGTCATAATATTTATGTCTACAAACAGACCTATATACAATTCTGTGATTATAACAGTTTTTTCTGTTTTGTGTGTTTCATCTAGACGATGGTTAAATGCCACCTGGACAAATTAGTGGACAACATATGAACCACCCAACATCACGATCATGTACAGCATGTGGCCTTTTTAAAGACAAACTTTCCACGCCAGATTGAAACTATGAAGTCAGTGAGGTGATGTGTCTTTGCTTTGGCCTCAGCATTAACTATAAACAGATGTTATATTTGCCGCAAACCAGATATTTGATATCGCTTTACTTACTGGTTTATTAGTGCCCTGAAGCTTAAAAAATATTTTGAATGAAGAAGCTTTTTTGCTTTGTCTAAACATTTATACTTTATTCATGGTCCCAAAGGTGTTCATATTTCAGGAAGAGGTGTCAGGATATGGTTTGTAGATTGGACCCCGAAGCAGAGACTGAGTCAGGCAGGTTGACGTGAAGCTGTATTTTATTGTCCAGAAAAGCAAAAACAGGCCAAGACTCAAATTCAAAAAACACAAGGAGAAAACAAGAGGTGGTAGAGGTGAACTACCCAACACATGCAATCATCTGGCAAACAAGTAGACAAGAGACCAGGCTTATATAGAGCAGGAGATGAGCTGATTCAAAATCAGGTGTGCCTCGTCTGCTGCTAATTGGGAGACCAGCTAGGCCTCCTGCCACACACCTGCTCTCAATGATGAACAGAAAGGGGTGAGAGGGGGGAAGAACACAAAACCACCATGACAAGAGGTTTTGTTTCATATTTGAGAAGTGTGCTAAATACTAATTATGTCCTATGACTTTTTAATGATTTTTGACAACATGCTATACAAAGACTTTTTTTCTTCATCATTAACAACAAACTATACAATTACATTATTTGGTTATTCTATAGGACAAACATTTGGTCATTTTTGACATCTTGCTATACAATGTTATTTTTTTTGAAAATTTTGACAACATCGACAACGTCAAAATTTGGACGAGATACTATACTATGACACGGCGTCCGGGCAGAGGAAAGTCTGGGCCTCTCAGCTAAAACTAGAACCCGAACTCGTTTTTGGTCAAAACGACATACAATACGACATACTATATTATGATGTATTTTAAAAAAATTTTAACAACATACCATACTATGACGTTTTTGTCAAAATTTGTATGACATAGTATACTATGACTTTTTTAAAAAAATGCTGACAACATACAATACCATGACGCTTTGGTCAAATCTTTGGACAACATACTATACTATGCCGATTTTGTCAAAATTTGGACGGCCAGCTATACTGTGACGTTTTTGTAAAAATTTTGACAACATATTATACTATGACATTTTGGTAAATTTTTGGATGACATACAATACTATGACATTATCATCAACATTTGGACGATATACTATTGTATAACTTTTATAAAAATTTGGATGACATACTATACTAAAACGTTTTGGTCAATTTTTGGATGACATACTATACTATGACTTTTTTGTAAAAAATTGGATGAAGTACTGTATTATGACGATTTGGTTAAATTTTTGGATGACATACTATACTATGACGTTTTTGTCAAATATTGTATGCCATACTATACTATGACGTTTTTGTCAACATTTGGATGACATATTATATACTATGACACTTTTGTCAAAATTTGGATGACATAGTATACTATGACGTTTGGTCAATTTTTGGATGACATACTATACTATGACTTTTTGTCAAATTTTTGACGACATACCTGTACTATGATGTTTTTATCAAATTTTGGACGACATACTATACTATTACGTTTTTGTCAAAATTTTGGACGACATAGTAGACTATGACGTTGTTGTCAAATTTTTGACAACATACTATACTATGATGTTTTTGTCAAAATTTTGACGACATACTAAAATATGACATTTTTGTCAAATATTGTACGTCATACTACGCTATGACGTTTTTGTTAACATTTGGACGACATACCACACTATGACATTTTTGTCAAAATGACTGATGCCATGATTAGATGCCATAAAACATAATTTCTTGATCGGTCAAAAAACCTGCAAAAAACATTAAAAATATATGATAATGCGTTCAAATGTCATTAATTAACATGTATTCATCAACAGGAATGATTTTACCATGGTTAGAGGCCATAAAACATAATTTCTTGATAGGTCAAAAAACTGCATAAGAAGTAAGGCTATAGCTTTACATTTTTGTAAAAAATTCCTAATCGTAAAATTTGATGAAAATGCATTCAAATGCCATTAACATGTATTCACCACTGGGAATGATACTACCACAATTAGAGGCCATAAAGGCCATAAAGTGTGGATTGGGCAGCAGGCCATGGTGGGGGCCTTGGCGGTCTGATCCCCAGCTATCTCAACTGGTTGTAGGTAACTTCACTGGTTGGGAAGAAGCCTGAGCTGGTGTGGAAGGTAGAGCGATTCCAGCTAGATAAAGTTGGCCTCACCTCAACACACAGTTTGGGATCTGGAACAAAAATCCTTGAGAGGGGATGGACCCTGTTCTATGCTGAAGTTGACCCAGGTGAGAGGAGGAGGGCAGGCGTAGGCCTGCTCTTAACACCCGACTATCGAGCTGTGTGTTGGAGTTTTCCCCAGGGGACGAAAGGGTAGCTTCCCTTCGCCTTCGGGTAGGGGAACGGATACTGTCTGTTGTTTGTGCTTATGCACCAAACAGCAGTTCAGATTATCAGCTGTTTTTGGAGAACCTGGAAAGGACACTGGAAGGTGTCACTATCGGAGGTTCCATTGTCCTACTGGGGGACTTCAATGTGCATATGGGCAACGACAGTGAGAATTAGAAAGGTGTGATTGGGAGGAACGGCCTCCCTGATCTGAACTTGAGTGGTATTCAATTATTGGACTTCTGTGCTAGTCACAGTTTGGCCATAACAAACACCATGTTCAAACATAAGAATGTTCACAAGGGCACAAGAGATTCCTTAGGGCGACGGTCAACAACCTCGTCGTAACAGCTGTTATGGTAAGATTCCGGACACACCGGGGAGACCCAAATGGATTGTGAGGGTCTGCTGGGAACGTCTGGCTGAGGACCATGTCCGAATGATCTTCAGCTCCCACCTCCGGCTGAACTTTGATCACGTCCCGGGGGCAGTGATGGACATTGCGACTGAATGGTCAATGTTCCGGGCTGCCATTGCCGAAGGGGCTGTTCAGAGCTGTGATCGCAAGGTTGTTGGGGCAAGTTGCGGTGGCAATCCCAGGACCTGTTGGTAGTCACCAGAGGTGACGGATACCGTCAAGCTGAAGAAGGAGTCCAATAGGTTGTGGCTGTTCTGTTGGATTCCTGAGGCAGCTGACACCTACCGGCGGACCGAGTGGTGCGCGGCTCGGGCAGCCAGGGAGGCAAAAACCTGGCCGTGGGAAAAGTTTGGTGAGAACATGGAGGAAGACTTTCAGACGGCCCCGAAGAGGTTCTGGCAAGCCATCCGGTGGTTGAAAAGGGGAGGCAGCGCCCCGCTCCCACTGTTTACAGTTAGGATGGGGTGCTGTTGACCTCAACTGAGGACGTCATTAGGCGGTGGAAGGATCTCGGAATCTCCTCAATCACACCAGCATGTTCTCCAAAGAGGAGACAGAGACTAGGGACTTGGAACCGGACTCTCCTATCACCGGGCATGAGGTCATCGCCACAGTCAAAAAGCTGCGCATTGGCAGCGCCCCAGGGGTAGATGAGATCCGTCCTGAGTTCCTTAAGGCTCTGGATGTTGTTGAGCCTGTGCAACATTGCATGGACATCGGGGGCGGTACCTCTGGAGTGGCAGACTATGGCAATATGGTTTTTGCCCCGGTCGTGAAACAGTGGATCAGCTCTATACCTTTGCGTGGTTGCTGGAGGGTTCATAGGCGTTTGCTCAACCAGTTCACATGCGTTTTGTGGATTTGGAGAAGGCTTATGACTGTGTCCCTCGAGGTAAGCTGTGGGGGGTGCTTCGGGAGTATGGGGTAGATGGCTTGGTCCCTGTACTGTCGGAGTCAGAGCTTGGTCTGCATATCCAGCAGCAGGTCGGACACATTCCCAGTGGGAGTTGGACTCAGACAGGGCTGCCCTATGTCACCGGTTCTGTTCATAACATATATGGACAGAATTTCTAGGCGCAGCAAAGTGTCAGAGGGGGGCGTGTTTGGTGACTTGAGGATCTTGTCTCTGCTTTTTGCGGATGACGTGGTTCTTTTAGCTTCATCAAGCAATGACCTACGGTTTTCACTGGAGCGGTTCGCAACCGAGTGTGAAGAGGCTGGAATGAGGATCAGCACCTCTAAGTCTGAAACCATGGTTCTCGGCTGGAAAAGGGTGGATTGCCTACTCCAGGTCAGAGAGGATACGCTGTATCTTGGGGTCTTGTTCACGAGTGAGGGGAGAAGGGAGTGGGAGATTGACAGATGGATCGGAGCAGCAAAATTTGATTAAAATGCGTTAATTAACTTGTATTCACCACTGGGAATAATATTACCATGATTAAAGGCCATAAAACATCATTTCTTGATAGGTCAAAAAACATAAGACCGTAGCCTTATGCATTTGTCAAAAATTCATCATCGCAAAATTTGATTGAAATGTGTTCAAATGCCATTAATTAACTTGTATTCACCATTGGGATTGATATTATTACAACTAGAGACCATTAAACATCATTTCTTGAAAGGTAAAAAAACTGCAAAAAAGGTAAGGCTATAGATTTACGTTTTTGTCAAAAAATCACGTAACATGGCTTCCGGTTATGGAGCACAGCTGACAAGTCGCAGCACCTCGGCTCGTCGCTAACTTTCTGAAAAATACTTAAAACTCTACTGAGACTCGGACAATATTCTCCATTTTGGGTGTGGGAAAGTGTGTTTGGTCACTATGCCACCGAAAATTTCC